>JAXFYN010000481.1:0-109649 GCA_036172215.1 Camellia granthamiana
TGGTCATTAGATTTATAAATTAACTTTTTCAAGTTTTTCTCTTAAAATTTAAATATTAGAAAAAGAAAATAAGAATAACATTTATGAAAGGTAAAAACTAAAATAATTACAATAAAAATACAGTAACAAATTAAAATGCATAAAAATGTCCATTTCATTTTATAAAAATACAGAAATGTAGCCAAAATGCATAAAAGTGTTTGTTTAATTACATTAATTTTTGGACTAACATATGGTCAAATTTAAGGTTTAGGATTTTTTATTTTATAATAGAACAAAAAATTTTTTTATCAACATGTTTCAAATTAATATATACTATTATAAATAATTCACCTTAAATTGCTTAGTTATGTTTTGGTCTTTGTTTTAGAAATAATTTTGCTATACTAATGGTAAGGGACTTTTTAAAATATAAAATTAATTAGTTATTATAATATTAATATATATAAAAATAAATATTTTTTAAGTTAAAAAAATTAATTTAAATAAAATTCACTAAATTCAATTATAAATATTTTTTTGGGTACAGTAGAAGCCTAAATTGCTAGGACTACAAATCTTCCATGGAAATGGTCATATTTAAGTTATAATTCTACTTAATTATTCTAATTTCTAGAGGTGAGTATGGGTTAGATTGATTCGATTGAACCATAAACTAAGACCAATCTATTATCTACAGTTCCATAAAATTTGGAACCAAATCAATTCATGAAAATCTTGGAAGCAATCCAAATTGAACCACTAAACCATGGTTTAGTTCAGTTTGGAACCATGGATTTTAAAAATATTATGATTATTTACAATATGATCCCAAATATTATTTACAATGTAAAAATTGTTCATATATATATATATATATTTTTAAAATCTAGTTCTATCACTATACAGAAATGTACTTAAATAGTTTAGAGTTATAATTTATATATATACACATATATATTTAGGGGTTGTTTGAAAAATGCTAGATTAATATACTTTTTGTCTTTTTACAAAAAAATGTGAAATATGGGTTGGGGTTAAAGTAATATGATAGAGAGGTAATGTGACTCAAATAAAATAATGTGCTGAAATAGCATGTGCTATTTTAGCACATGCCAAACACGCTCTTGATCCTAATAAAATACTTTTTCTATTTACATTTGGTAACAATTTATATAGGTTAACTCCCATTAAAAATGCACTAATCTAACATTTTTTTTTTTGATTGGCAAAAAGAAGACTTTATTGATGAATTATAAGAAAAATTACATTAATAAAGAGGAGCTTAGAGTTAAAACAAGCTTCAACCTCCTAGTTGGTGAGAAACCAACGAGCAAAACAAACAGAGCAAAAAACTAGTAAAACCAGAGAAATTAGGCACTGCAGCTCAGACCAGCAGCATACAGATCAGCAGCAAACAGATCACAAAGAGCAGAGACAGAACTGACTTTTGCTGATCACAAAGAACAGATCACTAATCTAACATTTAACGACTGACTTTTGCTGATTAAAAAAAAAATGTATATATATAATCTAAGGCCCCGTTTGTTTAGAGAGTTAGAGGGGGAATTATGATTGGTAGTGAGGTGAGACCCACTAATATTATGTTTGTTTTAAGAGATGGGGAGGGGATTGATAGTGAGCTCCGAATTAGGATGGGCCTCCCCAAGGGGATTCAGATGGGCCTCTAGGACTTCGTATTAGAAAAATAGTCCGGCGGACTAAAATTTTTTTATTTTTATTTTATTTTTTACATGTCGGACATTTTTTTTTTGAATATTAATGTTTAATTTTTTGTATTTTTTGTTAAGTAAAAATCATTATTTTATTTGTTTTATTTTTTTCTGGAAATTTTTTATTTTATTTTATTTTTTTTAAATTTTTTGCATGTTGGATATTTTTTTTAAAACATTAATGTTTAATTTTTTTTGTATTTTTTTGTATCTTTTGTATTATTTTATATTTATTTTATATCAAAATAATTTGACAATCCCTACACTAACAACTATCATCAAAACAAACACAATTTTACTTAATCCCCTCACTAACAATCCCCTCACTATCAATCTTCTCCATTCTATCTCTGAAAACAAACGGGACCTAAAGGTCCAGTTCCAACTGGATTCACCGCGAAGTATGATTCGCCTATTTCAAAATCCAGAACCAAACCATGCATTGAGAAAATCATACCAAACTATACGATTTGGTTTGGATCGGACCGATTTACGATTTTTGTGCACATCCCTATAATTTCAATGTAAAAGGTTTGTCTTTTTTATACCATATCAGTCGTGATTTCTTTTTCCTTTGATAGCTATATATGATCAAGGTCATGATTCAATAATAATTTAATTTTAGCTTCAATTAATAGCAATTGAATTTATAATTTTGTCTTAGTTTGGTCCAATTAATAGCAACTGATAGCATTTTCTTATGAAAAATGTGCAAAATAAGTGGCATGTGTCATCATTTTAGGGACAAAATTATAAACCTATACAACTCAATGAGTGAACCATGACTGAACTCAATGATTTTTTTTTGTCAAAACCCCTGACGGTATTATTAATAGGACCAAATTGACACAAATCCAAAATTTAGAATCAAAATTGAGTCAATTAAAAGTGTGAGAATTAAAATGACACAAGAAGCAAAATATAATGACTACTAGTATAATTTATCTTTACTAATTAATATTTTCATCAATTTGATTACGAACTATGCAGTGATTTCTAAAAAAGAACAAAATCAATTGAATGATGAGTTTACATAGTAATACAATAAGTGTGAAAAAATGCCAAGGTAGGATTAACACCCAAAACAATGAATTTTTTTCTTAAGTTTTGTGTTAGGAACATTTTCTCCACATTTATCATCATATATATATATATATATTTGTATTATTGTTTACCTTGATTTGGTTGCTAATTTAGTCTGTCAATGTGAATTAAGCAAGCCAATCTCAAAATCCAAAACCATTGTGCATCCAAAGGGTTCCACAAATGCTTCGAAAGACTAAGAATTATCAGAATAACTATGCACCAAGGGTGGTTTCCGTTGGTCCATATCACCATCATCATAACAACCTCAAGCTTCAAAGAATGCAAGAGCTCAAGCGTAGAATCACAAGTAAGCTAGTCTCAGATGACCAACAGTTGCTTGAAGACTTACATGAGCAGCTTTCCCAGAAGGTCAAGCAATTGAGAGATTGTTATGAAGAGAAATCAACAGATGAATACAATGATGATGAATTCATAAGGATGATGCTCATGGATGGTTGCTTTATTTTGTATTTCATTAACTATGTCACAGAGCGAAAAGAACATAAGGTTGAAATAAAAAACCACAATATAGCCTTTATACGACAGGATTTGTTCTTGCTGGAGAATCAACTTCCCTTTCTTGTCCTCAAGGAACTTATTAATGACCAAAGAATATATGCAAAAGGTTACACGATGAAAATGATTGATATGTTCATCACCGATAGCATTATGGCACCAAATGTAGGCAAGAATGTTGAAGAGCTATGTCCCTTGCATCTTCTAGATGTTCTGCACAAAAGACATGTAGGTTGCAAACATGTTGAACTTTGTGTATCAAATCGATACACTTTTTGCAATGTTGAGGAGCTCATTGATGTGGGGATCCATGTTAAGAAGAACAAGAAGAGTAGTTGCTTGACGGATATTAACTTTAGTTCATTTTGTAACTTTGGGAGGCTTGAACTTCCTACAATAACAGTTGATGACTCAACTGAAGCAAAGTTCTTGAACTTGATAGCCTATGAAATGTGTGGAGATACCCCAAACAATCTTTGGGTGACCTCTTACATTTGTTTTCTTGATTCACTTATTGATAATCCAAATGATGTTAAGGAGTTGAGATCGGCTAATATACTACAAAATTGTCTTGGTAGTGATGTTGAAGTAGCTACTCTCTTCAATAAGATAGGCAAAGATTTGGTGCCACACCCGTGTGCCTACGCAAGTGTGAAAAAGGAGATTCAAAGTCACTACGATAACAGAGGGAAGGCTTTTATTGCTCAGTTCAAGCACAGATACTTCAAGAGCCCGTGGAGCTTTCTTGCTTTATTGGGTGCATTATTAGCTCTAGTTTTCAGTGGCATTCAAGCTGGCTACCAAATTTGGCCTCAAGACAGCGAATGCGATAGTGTTTGCAAGTATATCAAAATCGCTAGGCACATATGAGGTGAGTTCATTTGTTGTTGTTCGGGAGGATCAGCAGAGGATACTCTTTGTTTCTGCTTCTCTTCTTCATTATTAGTGGGTTTTGTAACAGTGGAAGTTTTGTGAGCTATTGTTCACCAGTAGATGTATGTTGTGCTTAGTTGATTGGATGCTAGATGGGTTTGGATGCTGGTTTGATTACCTTTGTTAAGGAATGTTTGGTATTGGTATTTGTATTGTGTGTTGTTGCGTAGCTAGTAGTGGTTGGGGTGGAGTTTTTTTGTTGGTCTCTCACCAACTTTTGGTATATATTGTGCTAGCATATGATTGGGATTTCCTATTTGATGCCAATCTAGTTAGAATCGTTTAGTTTGGTTATGATGTTTTTTGCACTCACCATTTTATTAATGTATCATTTATTATCTCATGTTTTGTAATTTGATTTTCTATTAATAAAGTTCTTTTCTTTACTAATCAACAAATAAAAAAGTAAAATAGAGGAACCAAAAAATTGTTTTAGTTTCATTATGCAAGTGCTTCCAATTTGGAACTTGTTCTTCAAATAAAGTGTATGTTCCCTTTGTTGTATTTATATACTGTATCGTTACAATTATCAAATTTAAAATAGAATAATGTTTGGGGCCCTAAAAAAGGTGGCTCAAATGGCTCAAATTGAGTAAAACGACGTAGTTTTGTGTTGTGTTGTGCCCAAAACGACGCAGTTTTGGGCAATTTGAGCCATTTGAGCCGCTGAATTTAGGGCTCTCTACCAGTGTTGTTTAAAATAACATCTGATTGTGTTACCAATGCGTCCATTGGTATAATGAGCCCTACCTGACATGTCTTTCACTAATTATTTATTGGTGGCATAAGATAGTATTCGAAATTTGGTAATCAAATTTAATTATTCTAGCATTAGATATGTACAAATTGCTTTGATCTCAACATTTTTTTATTGGTAGGAAAAAAAAAATATTGATGTATTCAAGCATAATACAAAACAGGTATAAATAAATACATCCATTAAAAGAAGCTAAAACTATGTTGAGTTTAGGAAATAATAATATTGTAATTATAGTAGTATGTATAAAATCAGTGACTATGTAAATCATAGATTTAGTGTCTTTATACTTTCATTTCCTATTTTGTAATATTGTTTCATCATATATCCATGGCTTTACCTTATTCAGAGGTAACCCAATTCATTCTTTTCGGTATCGGAGCAAGGTTCTCACTTTCATCGATTGTCCCTCTCTCTACCCACCATCATCGACTGTTAGCCCACCTCTTCCTAGCCTCTGACAACCAGCCCTAGCCTCCGACAGTCAGCCCACACCTTCTCCTCCACCCAAAACTCACACCCAACCCCTCCAAACCCTTTGTTGGCCCTCATCTACCCTCGATAGGTCTTCTTTCTCTGTGTCGAGGATTTGTGCGTTGTCAACTAGGTTGCTTTCTAGTCCTAGTTGAGTCGGAACTCTTTTTTTGGGTAGTCTGAATCTTATTTTCCCTTTTTGGAGTGGTGCTTTGATGTATTAAGCACCCTTTTCAATTTTATTGCCCTTTGAAAATAGATTCATTAGTTGCTTCTTACATAGCATGACCCTTGTTAAAATACACACTAACCAAAGTAGAGACAAAACTATATATTTACTCTTTCGTGCATTTTTACTAGGCAGTGTTGGAGTTGCTCTAAGTTAGTGATGTGATTAATAGGAGATTGCCATATACAAAGGAACTTCTGATTGTTAAGCTTGACTCATTGTGTACACAATTTGTATTGACATGGATAGAGAGGTCTATACAATGTAATTGATAATATGTTAATATTTTTCTTGTTTATTTTCTTTACAGATTGGTTTTTGATGACGTTTGGAAGCATACTTGTAAATCAAGATCAAGTGTTGAATTTTTTTTTTCCTGAACTGATATTTAGTTGTAGTTGTAAATCAAGATTGAGTGTTTTTTTTTTTTTTTTTTTTTTGTGGACTCCACATTAGTTCATTTTGGGATTTGCTTTGATGGTATTTTTGTTATAGTTAATGGATTATTATTAAAGTTGCTTGATTGATATATTTTGATTTATAATATAATTGTTTAGTGAATTTTTCTTGTGGAGTGGTGTATAATAGCTAGTGGATTTCTTAGTACATTAGTAGGGATATTTGTGAAATAATAATTTAAATTGAAATATAAAATATGTAACAAGTTTAGTGACGAATTTGTTTCGTCATTTGTACTTGTTATTATGACAAAGTGATTATTCATCGCTGATAAATATTTTTTGTGACAAAATTTATTGCAGATTATATATGAAAGTTTTCATTGATTTTGTTATTTGGTGACTAAAAATTTCGTCACGTATATAAATTTTTGCCATGAAATATATTTCGTTATGTATTTGACTTTTGGAGACGAAAAATTTCGTCAATTTTACATCTTACTGTGACGAAATTATTTCCTCATCAATGATCAACATGTGTGACAAATTTATTCGTCTACTAAAGTTATAAATATAGTATTTAATAACTATTTGGTGACGAAAATGAGGATTTGTGGCAACAAAACGTTGTTTTATTGGTGACAAAAAATTTCGTCACTGAAGTAATTTCATTGGTGACGAAATTATTTTTCGCCATGGTGACGAAACTGGTGAGGAAAATGTTTTCCCACAAATATCTATAGTGACGAAATTAACTCTTTAGAGACAAAAAAATTCATCATTCAAGACCTAACTTGTTGCAGTGGTAGTAGTAGTGGTAGCAACGGTGGATGAGTCGTAAGTCAAATTTGATTGAGTAGTTTGTGGAGTCTTATTGACTAGTAAGTGAGATTTAATTGAGTAATAAATCAAGTCTAATTGAATAGTAAATGAAGTCTAAACGAGTAGGATAAATAAAAATTATTTAGCAATTTTTATAAAGTCAAATATTTTTAAAAAATACTTAACATGTACAAAAAATTTATTTAATAATTTAATGTAGTAATACGTAGACCTTTATTAAGTAGTAAATTATATTTAATTGAATAGTAGTAGAATTAGGTTTTAAATAATCTTGTAAATTATTTGTATTTGTAAAATGATAACACATTGCTTGATGTTCGAATAAGTTATGAGTAATATTTTGTGACCATGTTATAAAATTACTCCTTTAGTTTGATTTGGTTTTAAGATTTTTATAGTTTGATTCTAAATTTTAGAAATCTATAGGTAATCGTTTGGTCATTAGTTTATTCTTAAACATATCAAACTAAATTATGCTCACCCCTAATAAAGAAGTTTACTACTTAATATGACTCTAATTATCATTTGTTGCGAGTTAATTTACTACTAAATACAATTAATCTTATTAATTTGATATAATTATACTCATAGTCAATAACACAAAGAGTAATAATCAACGATCACAAAATTCATAACTAGCCATAGTACACATCCAAAAAAAAAAAACTGTATTATAAAATTTTTCTATAAACACAAGAATAAATATGAATGTATTGTATGTATTTCAATATTAAATAAATAATATCATTTTTTATTCATACAACTAACAAAATATTATTGAGAAATTAGCTAAATTTTATTTAAATTAATAAATTTTAAAGAAAGTTCAATATAATTATGTCAAATTTGATGGTACTTAATATATTTTTAAAATCTTAAAAAAGATTAGTTTAATTTTTTTATATAAATAATTTAGGGTAAATTACAAATGCACCCCCTGAGGTTTACTTAAAATATGGATTGCCCCATGTGATTTGAAAAATTACAAATACCCTTTGTCAAAATTTTTTATTTATCAGAATTAACTAAAAAAACAAAATTCTTAACCACTGTTCTATATAATAATAAAATTACATAAATTATTAGTTGAAATAAAATTTTAACACCATTAAAAACTATTAATTAATTTGACATTTTATTAATAAAAGAGATTATTTGTTATGAAATTAAAAATCTCAGGGGAAAGCATGCAATTTTCAAAATTACAAGAGACAATTTGTTATTTAAACAAATCTCAGAGAGTTTGTTTGTAATTTATCCAATAATTTAATGTGAAACATTGCATAAATGTCATACCATTGAAAAATTATTTCTTAGTCCAGGACCGTCACGTGACTACACCCCTTGTCAATCATAAATCGCCACACCTCTTTTATTTTCTAATCACTTAATACAAAATTATAAATTACATTTCCTCTATCAATCACAATATATTTAAGATATCACATAATCATATTTGACTATAAAATAACTTCTCCATACCATCGATTAGTTTTAAAAAATATAAAAAATAAAAATAAAGAATAACTCAAGTCACATTACATCAGTAAAACCAGTGACTCCCCAATAACACAATTCTGTTAGATTAGAATATTACTTCTTTTTTTTTTGGACCATGCTACGTAGCTCGAAAGCTACGTAGCTCGAACGGCTCGAATTTTTTTTTTTTTTGTTTTCAGACGCAGAAATGGAGGGGGAGGGGAGGGGAGAGAAGAGGAGACGAGAGGAGGAGGGAGGAGGGGACTGGAGGGGGCCTAAAAAATGGAGGGGGAGGGGAGGGAAGGGGAGGAGGAGGAGGAGGAGGGGGCGGAGGCGACGCGATCGGGGCAGAGCCGACGAGGGGCGGAGCTGCGAGCTGCAATCGGGGCAGAGCTGCGACGGCGGAGCTGCGAGCTGCGACGGGTCGGCGGACGGCCGGAGGCGAGCTGCGTGACGACCTCTTCCCTCTCTTCTCTTTCTCTCCCTCTCCCTCTCCCTCTTCTCCCTCGCCTCTGCAACGAAAATGGCAGAAATGGAAGAAAAAAAACAAAAAAAAACAAAAACCCCAAAACGACGTCGTTTTGGGGTTTTCGAGCCAATTCGAGCCGTCTTTTTCGAGCTCTCGATCATTTTCCTTTTTTTTTTTTGGGTGTATGATGCATGAAAACCCCATTCGGGGCAGTTGGACCCCTCAGTGTTTTGCTTAATTGTTTCTCACTTACCCTTCTTCCAATCATGCATTGATCTCTCGCCTTGTCGTTAGTCTTTTCTCTGCCTCTGTTATGTCAATTCCATTCTTCGCTTGGCGTTATGAATTTGTTCGGCGTGCGTGCTCTCGACACGTTTCCTCTCGATAGATGTGTACTTGCCGACAAATAAAGATTTTTCTTGATTACTACAATGGTTGTCAAACGCCCCGGTAGAACTGTATGAAAGTTATTTTAGATTATAACTTAGGGTTGGTTTAGCATAAATTAAATAATATAAAAAGTCAAAAAGTCACTATCCTATTTAAGTCACATCATCTTATTTAAATCACATCACCTCTCTAACACATCACATCAAACCCAACCCAAACCCAACCCATATAAGCCAATAAATTAAAAAGTATATTTTTTTAAAACATCTCAAACCAACACTAAGGGTTGGTTTGGGATGTTCTAAACAAGTGTACTTTTTGACTTATTGGCTTATATGGGTTGGGTTTGGGTTGGGTTTGATGTGATGTGTTAGAGAGGTGATGTGATTTAAATAAGATGATGTGACTTAAATAGGATAGTGACTTTTTGACTTTTTGTATTATTTAGTAGATGCCAAACTTAAATAAATTATGATTTATAGCTGTGAATATAAGTTGTTAATCTGTTTGGTGCAGCTGTGGGATTATGAATTTAAGCAGCAGAGTAGTGTTTGGTTAATAAGTTGTAAAATAGCTTTTTACTGTATAATTGTCCTTTATGCCCTTATATAATATAAAAATGATTATTTTGTCATTTTTTTCAGTTTTAATTTTAAAAAAAATTTAATTCATTAATAAAAGTTAATAGAATTAGTATTAATTAGCATAAATTAATATAAAAATTGATACATTTGATAAAAACGTAATGGAAGTATTATTGTTATAATTTTTTTCCATTATAAATTAATTAGTATCAATTAATGGCTTAATTAGTCTCAATTAATACTAAAATTATTAATTAGTATAAATAAATATTAATAATTAATTTTTATTAGTATCAATTAATATTAATAATCAACAATTGTTATTTAATTAGTGTCAATTAATAATTAATTCATTACAAAAGTATACAATATTAATTTATTAATAATTAATACCAATTAATATTGATTTTTAATTAATACTGATTTTTTTTTCTTTTTCTTCAGAAATATACAATTTTTTATTTTTTAATTAATATAAAAATATAAAATATGAATTTATTAATAATTAATACCAATTAATATTTATTTTTTAATTAATATTGATTTTTTCTTTTTCTTCAGAAATATACAATTTTTTATTTTTTAATTAATATAAAAATATACAATATGAATTTATTAATAATTAATACCAATTAATATTTATTTTTTAATTAATATTGATTTTTTTCTTTTTCTTCAAAAATATACAAATTTCTCTTTTTTAAATAATATTAATATTAAAATTTGGATATTGACGAGGGCATTTAAGTAATTTTAGCCCCCCCAGACCAGCTTTTGAGATAAGCTGAGAAATAGCTTCATTTAAGCTATAAACTGGCTAACTTAAACTACACCAAACACAATATTTTAGCTTAAATTAAGCTAAAAGTTGAAATAAGCAGTTTATAAGCTCTACCAAACAGGCCTAAAACATTGTTCATTCATTGTTATTAAAGTCTCATTTAGAAACATATTATTTTAATAATTTTTTAATTAAAATATAAAATTAATATATTTAGAATTATTTTTTAATTTTTTTATGAAAAAATATGTAAAATATAGAGAGAAAAATTAATATTTAACTTTTAGTATAGATTATAGACATTTTAATATTTGAATAATTTTTTGACTTTTTAATTAAAACACTCACATATCAAATGAGGCCTAAAACTTAGTTACTTACAGGATTTAGTCACATGATTTATAATTTCACATTATTTCTTTGATATGCACATGAGATTAAATTTCTCCTAATATGGGGTCGTTTTGTCAAGACTCGAACCCGCCCCTATAGATTAAGGTCACAATCGGCTAGTAACCAAGAGATTACCTACGGCCTCAAACCAAATAAAACATATGAAATCAGAGTTAAGGGGCCAAAATGGAAGCAACTTAAAAATTTTGTCCATAGAGCCGTGCTTACATGGCATATCATAACATTTCACATACATTCGTTAATAACTCACATCAAAAAGAAAAACAATACAGGATCATTCGAGTCTAAATCAGTCAAACCCAAAGCTTATATACAAAAATGATCCAACGTTTTCACCAATATAGCAAAATTATAACAAAAAAAAGCAAAAGAGGCGAGGACAAGTCTCTTGCGTGAGACGTTTGGGCTGACTCTTCAAAACCTTGACTGCTTCTCATATAATTTACCGAGGCTGGGTTTGGACATCTCTTGGCTCACCTACATACGCATGAATGAGTGTGAGCGACAGCCCCCCCAGTGAATAATATCAAATAAAGATAATACATGAATGAAGTTTGAGACAGATACACATATATCATACGGCCTTGGGCCCATCTTTGGTTTTATCTAGTATGTTAGACGGCTTCAAGCCTGAGCATATCAAACGGCCTTTGGCCCATTTCATTCATGTCCGACGGCCTTTGGCCCAATCATTCATGTCCGACGGCCTTTGGCCCATTTCATTCATGTATGACGGTCTTTGGCCTAATCATTTATGTCAAACGGCCTTTGGCCCAATTATTCATGTCAAACGGCCTTTGGCCCAATCAACTGTATCCAACGGCTTTTGGCCCAATCACATGGCATAACAAACATTTGTCCACAATTCGAATTGACAAGCTTATGAGACTTATATAGAAATAAGCAATAAGACAAATAACATACTTCAAAATATCTTTACTAAGATATTACTCACAGTGATCTTCCGGTGGATTTGCTCTCGTGCTTGACTCTATGAACATAATGGGTCACAAACGATTCAATCTGTTCTTAATTCATACTTCCCTCTTAGGCTTCTTTCTTATACTTTTAACTCATTCATAATGTTCAATGCATGCCTAAGAGTGCTTAGAAATGAAAGAGAACGGAAAATGAAACACAAAACATCTTTCTAAAATTTCTGAAATAGGGCTCCCCGCTCGAGCGCAGGTTTCCCCGCTCGAGCGGACCCCTTTGGTCTGCAAAAGTACTGGTTACCTCATTTTTACGCTTGAGCTCTACTTTGGACGCTCGAGCTGAGGGTCAAATACGTATACAGACGCTCGAGCGTAACTCTTCTCGCTCGAGCGGACATCAATGTCTACAAAAGTTCTGGGAACTAACATTTCACGCTCGAGCAGTGCTTTTCCTGCTCGAGCAGACATGTTGAATTCTGGAATTTCCAGAATTGTTCTTGGAGTTCAAACTTAATGTTTAAAGATTCAAAGCTTATGCTTTGGACACAAAAACATGGAAACATATTACATAACATGAGGACAACAACAATATGAGGCCAATTGCTCAAATTCATGGTCCCTTTTTCCAAAATCATTTTGAATTCTCTTCATAATTCCTAAACATGTGTATTCAACTTCATACCAATTCCATATCTTCATCAATCATGCATGCAAGTTAATTCTTGACTCCAATTCTATTCCAAATGGTACAAATGACACTTACTATCATGAAACTCATGAAAATCATGCATGCATGTGAGATTTGATGCTCAATTCTATTTCTTCTACATAGTTCATGCTCAAATATGCAAATTCATAGCAAATCTATGCATGCATGTACATATAAGCTTTAAATTCTTCAATTTCATCTCAATTTATGTTCTTGATTACCCAACTAGCTTGAATACACAAATTTGCAGACTTATACTCATGAATCTATGCTCAAATGCTTACCTAGGAGCTCTAATCACCCAAATTATGGTTAATTCTTGAGTTGATCTTCAAGATCTTCAAGCTCCTTGTTCAATCTCTAACTTGAGCTCCCTCTCTCTCTCTACAATGGGCACACTCTCCCTCTCTAGAGGGTAATCTCAGCAATATGAGTTCAAAACCATAATATGAGGCTATGTAGTCCTTTATATAGGATGGCCTAATCAAATTTACTTTGGGCTAAGTAATAGAGTTTAATTTAATCGTTCTGAATCTAATTATTTCGTTCCGAATCAATTTTCAATTAAATTTCACCATAGGCTCTAAAAATTACACCAATTACAATGGCATGGTCAATTTCGGTTTCTGTGGCCGATAAGGCCTTCAATTTTCAATTTATAACAGTAAGTTGAACAGATCTTCCTACGGTGAACAGATATAAAATCAAAATCACATATAATCATATAAATGACACTCAAAATCATATTAAACACATAATCACAATCATAATTAAGGTTAATTAACATAATACGGAACAGGGTTATCACAGTCTTCCCTCCTTTAGGAAGTTTGGTCCTCCAAACTTATTTTACTTTCGTTAGGAAACAAATGTGGATAGCGTAGTCGCATTTCATCTTCTCTTTCCCATGTAGCGTCCGTCCCATAGTGTTATTTCCATTCCACTTTCACCATCGGGATGGACTTGCTTCTCAATTGTTTCACTTGGCGGTCTATGATTCGTTCCGGCCAATCTACGTACTCCATATTTTTATTAAGAGCTATCCGGTGATGATCAATCACATGAAACGGATCTCGAAGATAACCCCTCAACATTGATACATGAAATACATTGTGCACTTGTTCAAATCCTGGTGGCAAAGCAACTCGGTAAGCAACTAGACCAAGCCTTTCTAGAATTTGGAACGGCCTAATATACCGGGCTGACAATTTTCCTTTCTTGCCGAACCTTACTTGGCTCTTCATCGGAGTCACGCGAATAAACATATGGTTACCAACCTCATACTCAAGAGGTCTTCTTCGAACATCTGCATAGTTCTTTTGTCAACTCTGAGCTGTCTTGAGCCTTTGCTAAATAACTTTAATCTTCTCAGAAGTGTCTTGCACAATTTTGGGCCCAAATAAGGCCCTATCTCCGACCTCTGTCCAACAAATGGGTGATCTACACCTTCTACCATACAAAGCCTCGTATGGTGCCATACCGATGCTGGAGTGGAAGCTGTTATTGTATGCAAACTCTGCTAGTGGCAAATAATCTTCCCAACTCCCTCGAAAATCCAAGGCACACATTCTTAGCATATCTTCCAAGGTTTGTATTGTCCGTTCTAATTGCCCGTCTGTTTGTGGGTGGAATGCGGTACTAAACCTCAATTCTGTCCCCACAGCTTTTTGCAAACTTTTCCACGACCTAGACACAAATTTCGGATCCCTATTTGAATCAATAGATATCGGAACTCCGTGCAAACGAACAATCTCATCAACATATATAGTAGCCAGTCTATAGGCATCAAATGTAGTTCTGACAGGTAGAAAATGTGCAGATTTAATCAGTTTATCAACTACAACACAGATAGAATCCATACCTCTAGGAGTTCGAGGTAGACCAATAACAAAGTCCATAGTCACATGCTCCCACTTTCATTCAGGAATAGGGAGAGGTTGAAGTAGACCACCCGGTTTCTGATGTTCAGCTTTAACTTGCTGGCACTGAAGGCACTTGGACACATACTTTGCAATTTCTTTCTTCATTTTGGGCCACCAATAGCTTTACTTCAAATCCTGATACATTTTGTTATTACCCGGATGCATAGCAAACACTGATTTATGGGCTTCATCTAGAATTCTCTTCTTTAACTCGAGAATGTTCAGAACACACAATCTGTCTTGAAATTTCAGCACCTCATTTACTACACTATATTCCGGCCTTGGATTCATTTCAAATTCATCAACTATCTTTTTAAGGAATTCATCCTTCTTCTGTTTCTGTTTAATCTCATCAATGATTGCTGGTTCGGCCGAAATGGCGGCTATCAATCCGCCCTGTTCACACAATATCATTTCAATCCCAGACTTCTCAAAATCTTGCAAGATCTCTTTCTGTTCAGTGAGTAAACAAGCCAAACTCCTCGTCGATTTCCTGCTCAAAGCGTCAGCAACTGTATTGGTTTTCCCAGGGTGATACTGAATCTCAAGATCATAGTCTTTTATCAATTCGAGCCATCTTCTCTGTTGCATATTTAACTCTTTCTATGTAAAGAAGTACTTCAGACTTTTGTGATCTGTGTAGACTTTGCATTTTGCCTTACACAAATAATGCCGCCAGATTTTTAAAGCAAATACGACTGCGGCCAATTCTAAATCATGTGTTGGGTAGTTCTTCTTGTGTGGCCTCAACTGTCGGGAGGCGTAGGCAATCACCTTTCCATTCTACATTAGTACACAACCCAAACCTTTATAAGATGCATCACTGAAAAGGCCAAAGTTTTCCATACCTTATAGTAATGTCAAAACTGTTGCGGTGGTCAATCTTGTTTTCAGTTCATGAAAGGAAGATTCTCTTTCGTCATTCCATTCAAACGGTTGCCCTTTGTGTGTCAGTTGGGTAAGAGGCACAGCTATTTTTGAAAAGTCTTTCACAAACCTCCTGTAGTACCTGTAGACGCGCTCGAATTCAGGCTTGCTACTACAGTTCGGACTCAATGTCACGGTTCTGAATCTAATCTCGCAAAGTGTAATGCAAGACCGATAAATCACCAAAGAGTCCAAATCCGACAAATCGTTTTGGAAAATTGATTTTTTGTAAAGAAGTGCCAAACATGGACTGCTTTTCCAGATACAGAGTCGCCACCTAAATGTTTTATTTTTGGGAAATTTAGGAAAGCCTGACTCGTTGCTTAAGGCCACGTGTCTGTCATCACCAAATTGCCTCAGCTCGGGAACTTAGGTACGAGAGAGGAAGGTCATGCAATGAGCACCCCCGCACCCCCGATCAAAGATCGGCTTGTACTAAGCATGATATTTTGTTTTTGAAAACACATGTGCTCTTATTCCGATTAATTAGCTAATCTTACTATGTGATGCACACAGCATACAAGTATAGACTAGATCGCCTAATTTGGAAAAAAACATTGCATATCCGTTTATTTGAAAATAGTTTGAAGTTTGCTACTCGCAAGTAGGCTAAATCGAAGATTTCAATGAATTGTTCCAATTCAGGCAATCCAACCTTCACCCACAGGCATTCAGGCAGTTATATCAACTAAGTAGTTAGCCTCATGGCAAGCATGCTTTCATGGCAATCAATAACACGCATGCAGTATGCTAAAGCGTAAATACTCACAGTGTACTCCGAGCCAAAACAGAGAACTAATTGGAAATCATGCATGATCCTAGTTCATGTTGAGATGGCTAATGCAACACATGCGAAATGCAACTAGATAGGCTCGGCTATTCTAAGATGGCATATGAGATGCGACATTCGATAACATGTATTCAAATTGGAATTAAAATATAATGCAGTTTGTATGATGCACCGAGCCCGGTGCATGCAAGACGAATGAATGTATGCAAACATGCAAGCATAAGTATGTTAATTGAAACATGCCCTAAAACTAACCATCGAAAGCGGTTAAGTAAAAGGGAGAAAGAAATGGAGGTTGGAAGACATGCATCACACACACGCACCCTTATTACAAAATTCGCCCTCTCAACGGAGGGTCCGAATGAATAATACAAATCAACTAACTAACTAACTAACAAGCTAATTAATTATTACACAACCAAATTGAATAATAAGCTACAACTAATTATTACAAAACTTTAACTAATTAACAAATTAATTAATTAGATACAAATTCATGATAATGAATAAGAAAAGCAATAAACAATGTTGCCTCAGCTCTACTTGAAGAAGTAGAAGATGCATGCTCGGTTTCCACCCCGAAAAGCTCTCTAATTGCTCTTGAGGCTCTGTCTGCAGGGTGTCCTTGAGAACTTGCTACTAGATCTTACCAAAACCATGCTGGGGAGTGCACCAGTGGCCTGCTGGCCATGAGGAGCTGCTGCCAACCACCATGCCTACCGAAGATGGTACACTGCCGGCCACCGGTGTGCTGTGACACCAAGCTGTAACAGAACACAAAACAGAGGAAAGGGAGGGTCTCCCAAGGATATGTACGCACCATGCCGCCCCATATCACCTCGAAACATCAAGGGAGAGGCATAATCAGATCCAAGACCATCAATCACGCATCTCGATGCATGATGGCCAAAGATCCAACTTGTGCAATTCAATGTAAAATGAATGCACAAAAACACATAAATGCCTAGAACTCTATCATGCATCGTCAAGAGCGTCGGCGACCGAGAATTGAGGCACGTTTCATCACTTGAAGTATGAAACGTCCCTCGTTTCTCGTGCTCGAATTAATACTTAATCCAAACAACAATGCAACACAAGCATGACAAACATGCAATACGACTTAAGCATGCAAACATGCAACTACATGGCATACTTAATGCAATGAGATATGACTTGGCATACACAATGCAAATAACTACATGGCATGTACAATGCAATGTAGGATAGCATACTACGTGCAATGAACAATATGGCATACTCAATGTAACATACATAGCATACTTGATGGACTTAAACCAAAAGGGTAGACCTCAGTCATGCTCCAAATCAGTGGCCATTAGTGATGAAACCAAGGCACAAAAGCAAGATATGCATGCACAATGCATTGGTCTAAGAATTAAGGCATAAGGACACAACTCTCAAAAATGAGCAAGGAGTGACAATCACGATAATGTGGCAATAAAGTAAGCTCTGAAATCTCATGTAAATTGATGCCAAACCGACTAAACAATGCAAGCATAGCATGCTAGAATGTTCAAAGCTTAAGACTAAACAATGAGCTTGTACCAAGGCCACATGAACCAAACCCCAAAGGGCCAAGGACAACTAAAACAGTCTTAGATCATGCCAAAATGAATCTAAAATATGCAAGGACCAAGGCCAAAACAAGTCAACATGGAAGGCATAGAGCATGGTGCAAGTAAGGCCAACAAGGGAGATTGCACTACACCTATTACAACCAAACATGGCATGACTTAACCAATGAAAAATAGAGTTATGGCATGATAAAATAATCCCAAAAACCCGCTGAGATGGCATCCTAAGGACCTAAGCATAGAGGCATGCACAATGGTTCATGTTAAGGCATAAAGGATCAACCCTCCAACGCATTGATTAAGTGACAAATGCAAGTGTATGGACACACTACATGGACTGAAATAACATAACAAATGATGCCAAATCATTTAAATAGGCCAAGCAATGCATGCTAGTGGACTTGATACACAAAGCTAACAAGCTAGAATGCACTACAACTATACAAAGCATGACATGCATGACCAAAACAATACAAATCAGACCTTAAACATGCTAAAACATGAACAAAGTCTTCTCAGAACTAAACCAAAAGCATGCTAAAATGACATGTCAAAGCATGATGCATGTTAGGCTAATTCATGGGATTGCACTACAAGTGCATGGAGCATGCAAGGGCCAACCAAACCAAACCCTAACAGAGGTATGACATGGTAAAACATCACCGAAGACATGCTGAAATGGAAAGAAAACAAATTAGAATGACATGCTACTTCATGAAGCATACAAAGCTAGTTTAAGAGATTTACACTACAAGTGTATAAGGCATGCAGGAGACAACCAAACCAACCCAAAACAGATCTGAGGTATGTTAAAACAACACCAAAAACCTACTGAGATGGCCCCAAAACAAGCTAGAAACACATGCTCAAACATGAGGCATACAAGACTAGTTTGTGTGATTTACACTACAAGTGTATTAGGCATGCATGGAGTGACAAAACCAAGCAAAAATAGTGGTATACCACAGCAAAATAACCACAAATATATGCTAAGACATGGCCAACATAAGCTTAGTAAACATGCTCATACATGAGGCATTCAAAGCAAGTAAACAAGACACAAGGAGAGGGGATGACCCTCTCCCATTTAAGACCTCAAAACCACCTTTCCACCACTGAAAATCCTCTGGATTTCAGTGGTAGAAAGGTCATGCAAAAGTTACAACAAGAGCCTAAAGGGGGTGGCTCAAAACAAGGCCTAACAAGGCCTAAGAAAGGGTAGATCACCCCAAACAAAAAAAAGACCTTAAACAAACTTCTTAAGCATGCAAAAATAGAACTTTTTCAGTTAAGAGTTAAGCTTAAAAACGTATGCAAGAAGGGCTAAAAGCTTAAACAAAAATGGGAGATCTAAAGGTTAAAGACTCACCTTTGAAGACCTTCTTTACCACTGCAACTCCAACCACTTGTTTGAGCTCAAACCAGCCCAAGAACACCAAAAACAACCGCAAGAAGCCTCAGCAACACAAGCAAGGTGTTTGAGTGTGTGTTTGTGTACAAAAGTAAGACAATGCTACACTTTGAAGCACAAAACAAGAGTAAACAAGGAAAAATAGATACAAATATATATCTATCTCTTAAGCCTCAATTTTTTGAACCTCTGAAATGGAGGAGGAGCCTCTCCTTATATAGAAGAGAGGCAATGTAAAGCTTGTTCAACAAGCTTGGTAAGAGCTTCATCCCTCCATACACGTGTATGAATGGAAGATAAGTGAAAACCAGATGACTCAAAAGATCTGGCGTGAAACCTGCTGAGACAAGTGTTCTGCCGGCCATCAGTATTGGCCGGCAGTGCCTCACTGATGGCCGGCAGGCATCATCAGTAGCAGGCAGGGGAAAAAGCAAGGCCGGCAGTGCACTATGAGAATCAAGCCAGAAGGGCCAGCATATGGTCCAAGAATGGGGCAGAAAGGATACAGGGTTTGGAAAACTCAAACCTGTGACGTTCCGCCGCGAAAGTCGAGTATTCGACGAGCAATCGAACTTGTGGTTGGATGTACCTGCAAGCACAACCAAGTCTTGAGGACGGTCAAAAATGGGGTGTCTATAGTACCTAGCTAAGCCCATGAAATTGTGGACTTCTGTTACAATCGTCGGTGCAGGCCAATTCACGATTGCCTCTATCTTCTGTGGGTCCACTGAAATTCCCTCCTTGTTGATAACATGCCCTAAGAAAATAACCTCATCCAACCAAAATTCACATTTCTTTAGTTTGGCAAATAATTTCTTTTCTCTAAGTGTTTGCAAAACAGTCCTTAGGTGTTGTTCATGTTCAAGTCTATTCCTTGAGTATATCAAAATATCATCAATAAAAACTACAACAAATTCATCAAGGTAGGTCTTAAAAATTCGGTTCATTAGGTCCATAAACGCTGCAGGAGCATTAGTCACCCCAAATGGCATAACAAGAAATTCATAATGACCATACCTTGTTCGAAACGCCGTTTTCTCAACATCCTCTGCTTTTACTTTCAACTGGTGGTACCCGAATCTCAAATCAATTTTGGAAAACACTTGTGATCCTTGTAACTGGTCAAACAAATCATCAATACGAGGTAAGGGATATTTATTCTTTATTGTCACCTTGTTCAGTTCTCGATAGTCAATAAACAAGCACAAGGTTTCGTCTTTCTTTTTCACAAATAACACCAGTGCACCCCACGGTGAAGTACTAGGTCGGATAAACCCTTTGTCAAGCAGGTCTTGCAATTGTTCCTTCAATTCTTTCATTTCAGCAGTAGCCATTCTATAGGGAGTTTTAGAAATAAGCTGAGTGCCTGGCACAACTTCAATAGTAAACTTTATCTCCCTGTCCACTAATTCCCCTGGCAATTCATCTGGGAATACATCTAGAAATTCGCTAATAATAGGGATACTACTCAATTCTATATTCACAATTTGTTCAGATAGCACACAACACAAGTAACCCTGGCACCCTTTCCTAATCAATTTACATGCTTTCATTGCATATATTAAGTAAGGTGGAGGCACTATCCCGTTACCCACAAACACAATTTCTTCTTGATTTGGTGGTTTAAATACAATCGGTTTTGTTACACAATCAATGGTGGCACAATATTTAGTTAACCAATCCATGCCCAGAATTACATCAAAATGTCTAAAGTCCAAGGGCAACAAATCTACATATAGGATAGCATTCCTAATACACGTCACAAAATCGATATACAGATGTACACAACACAAATTCCCCGGATGGAGCACACGCACATAGCAAATATGGTAATGGTTCTAGAGGTCTACTCAATCTAGATGCAAATGCACAAGTTATGAAAGAGTGTGTTGATCCGGAGTCAATTAATACAAAAGCATCCTGATTACATATAAAAATAGTACCTGAAACAATGGTTTCAGCATTCCGTGTATCGCCCGGAACAAGCGCAAAAACTCTCCCTTGCCTTACGGTATCTCTAGTGGTAGTAGATCTCATAGTATTTCCCGGTTTTGGGATGGATGCTGTTGAGCTAGTAGCTAATTTTTCACTGTTCTAATTACAATCTCTAGCCATGTGCCCGTTTTATCACATTTAAAGCAAGCTCCCGACACAAGGCAACATACTCCACGATGCCTTTTACTACAAATATTGCACATAGGAGATGTATCTCGGGAAGAATTAGAAGTGCTTGAGGAGCCCGTATTCTGCTTCTTTGAAAATTTCTTCTTCGAAAAGAAGCCTTGTCTTTTACTACCCTTCCAGTCAGTTGTCTATTTGGCTTGTCTAGTTATGTTAGCTTATGATATTATGGCCCAGTCTAACACCTCAATATAGGTCTCCAGCTTGAGAACATTCACGTTTTCTAAGATATCATCCCGGAGTCCCTTTTCAAAATGTCTCGCCTTTTTGTAGTCGGTGTCGACCACATACGGTGCAAACCTAGCCAATTCAATGAACTTGGCCTCATACTCAGCTACAATCATGCTGTTTTGTTTAAGTTCCATGAACTCCGACACCTTTCTGTCACGGACACACTGTGGAAAGTATTTGTCATAGAAAATTTCCAAGAACCGTGCCCAACAGGTACCTTTATTGTTTTCATGCATTAGGATCCACCACCTTCTTGCCTCATCTTCAAGAGTGAAAGTGGCTAGAAGTACTTTCTGTGTCTCTGAACAAGGAAACACTTCAAATAGCTTTTCGATGCTGAGAACCCATGCTTCGGCCTTCAACGGATCTAATCCCCCATGAAACTATGGCGGTTTTATTTTCTTAAACTCTTTGGTGAAAGCTATTATTCGGTCATCATTCTGAATATCTTGAACAGGTGGTACTGGAGGAGGAGGCGGAGGATGTGGCTGTTGCCACTGTTGTTGTTGCCTCAATGTTTCTGCCATTTCCTGAATCAATCTTTCCATTCCATCCATTCTGGCTGTAGAAGACTCCTCTATCTCATTACCTCTTGTTCTCACCATCTGATTAGACTTGCATTATTCTTTATACAAAAGATTCACAAGTACGCATATACTAAAGAGCACACATATTCAAATAATTTGCAATGCAAGCCAATCACAAACTTATAGCACATAATCGTTCACTTTTAAATATCTAAGCACATTCTTGATGCTTTCAGATTCATACTTATCACATGAATGCATCCTATATCTTTTCTAGACTCTTATTGCTCATTTGGACAAGTGAGTGAGTTATTAACTCGTGCTCTGATACTACTCTGTCAAGACCCGAACCAGCCCCTATGGGTTAAGGTCACAACCGGCCAGTAACCAAGAGATTACCAACGGCCTCAAACCAAATAAAACATACGAAGTCAACATTAAGGGGCCAAAACGGAAGCAACTTAAAAATTTTGTCCATAGAGCCGTGCTTACATGGCACATCATAACATTTCACATACATTTGTTAATAACTCACATGAAAAGGAAAAACAATTCAAAGTTCTATACACACAGGATCATTCGAGTCTAAGTCAGTCAAACCCAAAGCTTATATACAAAAGTGATCCAACGTTTTCGCAAATATAACAAAAGAGCAAAAAAGGCGAGGATAAGTCCCGTGCGTAAGACGTTTGGGCTGACTCTTCAAAACCTTGACTGTTTCTCATATAATTCACCGAGGCTGGGTTTGGACATCTCTTGGCTCACCTACATACACATGAATGAGTGTGAGCGAAAGCCCAGTGAATAATATCAAATAAAGATAATACATGAATGAAGTTCAAGACAGATACACATATATCATACGGCTTTGGGCCCATCTTTGGTTTTATCTAGTATGTTAGACGGTTTCAAGCCTGAGTATATCAAACGGCCTTTGGCCCATTTCATTCATGTCCGATGGCCTTTGGCCCAATCATTTATGTCCAACGGCCTTTGGCCCAATCATTCATGTCCAATGACCTTTAGCCCATTTCATTCATGTCCGACGGCCTTTGGCCCATTTCATTCATGTCCGACGGCCTTTGGCCCATTTCATTCATGTCCGACGGCCTTTGGCCCAATCATTCATGTCCGACGGCCTTTGGCCCAATCATTCATGTCAAACGGCCTTTGGCCCAATCAACTGTATCCAACGGCCTTTGGCCAAATCACATAGCATAACAAACATTTGTCCACAATTCGAATTGAGAAGCTTACGAGACTTATATAGAAATAAGCAATAGGACAAATAACATATTTCAAAATATCTTTACTAAGATATTACTCACAGTGATCTGCCGGTGGATTTGCTCTCGTGCTTGACCCTACACATTTCATGAACATAATGGGTCACAAACAATTCAATCCGTTCTTAATTCATACATCCCTCTTACGTTTCTTTCTTATACTTTTAACCCATTCATAACGTTCAATGCATGCTTAAGAGTACTTAGAAATGAAAGAGAACGGAAAATAAAGCACAAAACATCTTTCCAAAATTTTTGAAACAGGGCTCCTCGCTCGAGCGCAGGTTTCCCCGCTCGAGCGGACCCCTTTGGTCTGCAAAAGTACTGGTTACCTCATTTTTACGCTCGAGCTCTACTTTGGATGCTCGAGTTGAGGGTCAAATACGTGTACAGACGCTTGATCATAACTCTTCCTGCTCGAGCGGACATCAATGTCTGCAAAAGTTCTGAGAACTAACATTCCACGCTCGAGCAGCGTTTTTCCCGCTCGAGCGGACATGCCGAATTCTGAAATTTCTAGAATTGTTCTTGGAGTTCAAACTCAATGTTTAAAGATTCAAAGCTCATGTTTTGGACACAAAAACATGGAAACATATTACATAACATGAGGACAACAACAATATGAGGCCAATTGCTCAAATTCATGGTCCCTTTTTCCAAAATCATTTTGAATTCTCTTCATAATTCCTAAACATGTGTATTCAACTTCATACAAATTCCATATCTTCATCAATCATGCATGCAAGTCAATTCTTGACTCTAATTCTATTCCAAATGGTACAAATGACACTTACTATCACGAAACTCATGAAAATCATACGTGCATGTGAGATTTGGTGCTCAATTCTATTTTTTCTACATAGTTCATGATCAAATATGCAAATTCATAGCAAATCTATGCATGCATGTACATATAAGCTTTAAATTCTTCAATTTCATCTCAATTTATGTTCTTGATTACCCAACTAGCTTGAATACACAAATTTGCAAACTTATACTCAGAATCTACACTCAAATGCTTACCTAGGAGCTCTAATCACCCAAATTATGGTTAATTCTTGAGTTGATCTTCAAGATCTTCAAGCTCCTTGTTCAATCTCTTACTTGAGCTCCCTCTCTCTCTCTCTACAATCGACACACTTGTCACGTCCTCAAACCTGCTCCTAAAGGTTTGGGCATGACCCGTTCGAAAACAAACATTTAACCTGTTGTATATAACATACGGGGCCTTATCGGAAGCATATAGCAAGAAAATAACAATACATATAAACTCCATTGAGCTATATCTACATGCCAGGACCTCTTATACGTCACATACATCATAGAAAATAGATAAAGTTCCAAGCTCTGACTCGTAGCATCGGTTGTATACAAACATACGTACAGACCCAGCCCCATCATTGGGCTTATACAAAAATCATTGAAGTTCTATATATTCAACCTTAAATGGGTAATCAAAATTAAGCCAACATTTAAACAAACTTTACAAAAATAAATCGCTTCGTGCAGTGTCTGAATCCATGAAGGTTAACAAAAGAAAACGGGTGTCAAGGCTAGGGCTGACCACCTGGTTGGTTACCTACAGAAACAGACATTGAACATAGTGAGCCAAGCTCAGTGAATAGTAATACATAAACAAAACAATGTTTGACTTGAAATATAATACATCAAAGCATAAAAAAAACACACACATAGTCGGTCTGAATCTGTACTGATTTCATGACGGCCTTGGCCCATTCTTGAAACATAGTAACTTGCAACATGATATCTGGAAACATGATGGCTATAAGCCCTTAAACATGGTGGCGTTAAGCCCATGAACATAGTGGCACGAGGCCCTTGAATAAATTGGCATTAAGCCCTTGACTCATATGGCATTAAGCCCTTGAATAAGTTGGCGTTAAGCCCTTGGATCATGTGGCGTTAAGCCCTTGTATGAGTTGGCATTAAGCCCTTAAATCAAGTTTGTATGAACTCAAGAGGTGTCTCACACGGACTCTAGAGGTGACTCACATCGTAGCACTTAGTTCTGTGTAGCACTTTGTTTCATATTACAATAACATAATAACTTGGTTTCAGAGCCTTACAGAACGAGTGTTTTTCATCTTTCTCATTTCCTTCTTTACCTATTTTGAAACATAACATAGTTGCATTTTATGCATGAACATAATACTTAAGACAATCATTAGCTACATTTGAAGCATATAATAGTACTACTACTCACAGTGTTGCGATGATGTATTACTTCCTCCCGGAGTGTGTCCTGCACACACCCAAAACTTACACATTAGGTCATGGTTTTCTCATCAATTAACCCTCTGTTTCACTTCACTTCGAAGGCGTGTATAAATATTAAAAAGGCATCAAATACATATTCCGACAATATTAGAGGATTCTACATGAAAAACGGAGCAGACAGTGTTTTTCAGCATGAGCCGCACGTGCGGCTGTGAGCCCCACACGTGCGGCCCTGAGGTCCCGCACGTGCCTTTTAAGCAGAACCAAAACACAATTTTTCAGCATTTGCTGCACGTGCGGCAGTGACTCCCGCACGTGCGGCGATTGTCCAGTTTGGGTCCGAAAATTGCAATCAAAACTCATCTTTTGGGGAATGTTTTCAAAGCTCAAAGATGGATCTTTTCAATGCTAAATCATGGTTCAAAACATGTAATTCAAGGTGTCACATACATAATCTAACTTGCATTAATCCATGAACACAACTCAATTGATCAACCAAGAATTGAAACTCATAAACTTAACATTCTTAACTTCACTTTCATCTATCATAACATAGAGGCACAAAATCATGAGCATATCACTTACATCTAACATAAAATAGAGATACAAAATCATAGTCATTAGGATGAATACCAATTTGATAAGGAAGGAGACACATATCTAAGATTCTCCTTACACTCTAGATCATGCCATAATATGCCATAATAAGAACTTTTTATTTCAAATTGAGGAAGAGGATTGGATTAGGGAATTCCATCTTACCTTGGCTTCAATTCCTCTCTACTCTCCCTTGTTCTTAGCCTCTCTTCACTTTTCTCTTCCAGGAAAGTTTTGAACTAGGTCTAAGGCTTAAGGCTCAAGAACACACATATATATACATTAGAGCTAATAAGACAAAAATCAATCGTTCAAACGTCCGAAATTGAAATTTCCCAAACATGCTTAATATTACATAAAAATTATACTGTATATATATATAAAATCAATTCCAGATAATTAAGTCCCTAAGGCTTCCAATTTCTGCTTCTAACTTAGAGATGTAACAGATACTTTCTTTGTCTAACAGATAGACATCTCTAAACATCAAATTCCCTTACTTAACCATAATTTTTCAAAGGATTTCACAATAAGCATTCAAAAACACAAAACAAGGTCTGAAAGTATATCAGAAAACATGCACGAGGGTCGGGTTATTACACTCTCCCCCCTTAAAAAGTTTGGTCCCTCAAACTTGGTATACCTTAGGGTAGAAACAAATACGGGTACTGGTGTTGCATTTCCTCCTCTCTTTCCCACGTTGCGTCGGTTCCGTAATGTTCTTGCCATTCCACCTTTACCATTGGAATTTCTCGATTTCGTAAGTGTTTTACTTGTCGGTCCAAAATGCGAATTGGTTTTTCCTCATAAATTAGCTTGTCATCCAACTCAATTTGGTGGTAATCAATGACGTGTGACAGATCCGGAAGATACCCGCGAAGCATGGAGACATGAAACACGTTATGCACTTGACTCATATTTGGTGGGAGGGTAACCCGGTAAGCTACTGGACCTACTCTTTCCAGAATTTGGAAGGGACCAATATAACGGGGTGTCAACTTACCCATTTTTCCAAATCTTGGGAGACCTTTCATCAGAGTGACCTTTACAAAGACATGATCATCCACTTTAAATTCTAAGTCCCTCCGTCGGTTGTCCGCATAACTCTTCTGTCTACTTTGAGCAGTTTTCAATCTTTCCTGAATAACTTTAACTTTTTCAGTTGTTAACTGAACAATTTCAGGTCCGAGTAAGGATTTCTCCCCAACTTCAGCCCAACACACGGGGGAACGACACGGTCGTCCATACAATGCTTCATAGGGTGCCATTTTGATGCTTGAGTGGTAACTATTGTTGTATGCGAACTCTACCAACAGTAGATGGGTTTCCCAACTTCCTTGAAAATCTAGCACACACATCTGGAGCATGTCTTCCAGAGTTTGTATCGTTCTCTCAGATTGACCGTCAGTCTGAGGATGGAAAGCTGTACTGAACTTTAACTCTGTACCCATGGCTTCTTGTAAACTCTGCCAGAATCTGGAAACAAACTTCGGATCCCTATCTAACACAATTGAGACTGGTACACCATGTAGCCTTACAATTTCGTTCACATAAATTACTGCTAATTTGTCTGTATTATATTGCGTCTTCACAGGTAAGAAATGAGCAGACTTAGTTAGTCGGTCCACAATGACCCATATTGAATTCATGCCTCGAGGAGTCCGTGGTAACCCCACAACGAAATCCATGGTCAAATGTTCCCACTTCCATTCTGGGATTGAAAGGGGCTGTAGTAACCCTGCTGGCCTCTGATGCTCCGCTTTTACTTGTTGACATTGCAAACATTTAGAGACGAACTCCGCAATCTCTTTCTTCATACTTGGCCACCAAAAGTTTTGTTTCAACTCTTGGTACATTTTGGTACTCCCGGGATGTATTGCAAATCTTGAAGTATGTGCTTCTTCCATCAGTTTTTGTTTAAGGTTCAACACATTAGGGACACATATTCGGTTTTGAAATTTGAGCACCGTATCTACTAAACTGAACCCCGGTTTCGGCTTGGCTCCTAACTCATCACGTATCTTCCTTAGAGTATCATCTTCCATCTGATGCAATTTAATTTCCTCAATTAAGGTCGGTTGGGCTCTCACTGCTGCCAGTAAGGCTTCTTGTCCGTGTAATACAAGGTCCACTTCCATTTTAGCCAATTCATCTGCTAACTCTTTTTGCTCTGTCACCAAATGTGTTAAAGTTCCCATACCTTTTCGACTAAGCGCATGTGCAACTGTGTTGGCTTTGCCAGGATGGTAGTGGATCTGCAAATCATAATCTTTAATAAGTTCCAACCACCTTCGCTGCCGCATGTTCAACTCTTTCTGATTAAAAGGCATTTGAGGCTTTTATAGTCAATGTACACTTCGCAAGTAGTACCATACAGGTAGTGTCTCCATATCTTCAAAGCAAAGACTACTGCTGCTAACTCGAGATCATGCGTGGGATAACTTTTCTCATGGGGTTTCAGTTGACGAGAAGCATAAGCGATAACTCTCCCATTTTGCATAAGTACACAACCAAGCCCTTTGTATGACGCATCACTGTAAATTACAAACCCTTCAGTACCGGATGGTAAGGCCAGCACTGGTGCCGTAGTCAACTTTGTCTTCAATTCTTGGAAAGCAGATTCCCGCTCTTCTGACCATTCAAATGCAACCCCCTTTCGAGTCAGTTGTGTAAGTGGCACAGCAATTTTGGAAAAATCTTGAACGAACCGTCTATAATAACCGGCTAACCCCATAAAGCTACGCACTTCAGTCACATTAGTGGGAGTTGGCCAATTCACGATCGCCTCAATCTTATGTGGATCAACAGAAACTCCTTCTTTTGTGATAACATGCCCCAGAAATGCCACTTCTCGTAGCCAAAATTCACATTTCTTTAGCTTTGCATACAATTTCTTTTCCCGGAGGGTTTGAAGGATCAACCGAAGATGAGTCTCGTGAGCTTCTGCATCCTTCGAATAAATGAGAATATCATCAATAAAGACTACTACAAATTCATCCAAATAGGGCTTAAAGACGCGGTTCATCAAATCCATAAAGGCTGCTGGGGCGTTCGTAACTCTAAAGGGCATAACCAGAAACTCATAATGACCGTACCGGGTTCGAAAAGCTGTCTTCTTGACGTCTTCAACTTTAACCTTTAATTAATGGTATCCGGACCGTAAATCAATCTTCGAAAAGACTTGAGCCCCTTGTAGTTGATCAAATAAGTTATCAACCCTTGGCAACGGGTACTTATTCTTAATTGTTACCTTATTAAGTTCCCTGTAATCGATACAAAGCCGGAGTGTTCCATCCTTCTTTTTCACAAACAAAACTGGTGCACCCCACGGAGACACACTTGGACGGATGAATCATTTGTCCAATAAATCTTGCAACTGGATTTTTAGTTCCTTCATCTCAGCTGGTGACATTCTATACAGAGTCTTCGAAATGGGTTGAGTTCCCGGTGCTACTTCAATGGTAAACTCAATTTCACAGTCTATCAACTGCCCTGGCAATTCTTCAGGAAAGACATCTGGAAACTCACAAACAATTGGGATCATGTTGATATTTCCATTCACCACTTGCCCCCTCCAAAACACTGCATAAATACCCCTGACATCCTTTCTGAAGTAATTTACAAGCCTTTGCTGCTGAGATCAAGTATGGTGGAGAAGTTACTTCCTGTCCCTGAAAAATGGACTCAGATTGTCCCGGAGGGTGAACACTGATTTGTTTAGTCACGCAGTCTATAGTTGCACCGTTTTCACTCAACCAATCCATTCCCAGAATAATATCAAAATACGTCATGTCGAGTGGTAACAAATTAGCATATACCCGAATATCTCCAAAGTAGAGTTCACAAGCGATATATATGGAAGTACAAATTATAGAATTCCCCAAAGGTGAGGACACAGAGAGTATATAGGGTAAGACTTCTTTAGGTTTATCTAAATGAGGAGCAAATAGTTTTGACACAAAAGAATGGGTAGAGCCAGAATCAAATAACACACAAGCAGAGTGACTGTAGACACCCCATTTTTGACCGTCCTCAAGACTTGGACGTCACCGTTCGAACACTCGGTGATCATCCATGTTTGTGTTCGTCTTGAGTTCCCAGAGGTCTCGGATACGCGCCTTGCCTCAGGATCTCTCGACTCAACTGTTTTGTGTTTGGTTTTGCACCAAACACTGTGCTTTGCCTTGGAGGGGCAGGGAAAGGCTTGTGGGCCATCCCCACACTCCACCGGCCATGGCTTGAGGCCACCGGTTGTGTCTTGTTGCCACCGGCCAAATGTTTGGCCGGCCGACACTATAGATGGCCGGCCGGCTATCTTTTTTTGGTCAATTGCACTTTTGGCCGGCCGACCACTGTGCATTTGCTTTTACAGATATTTTCATGCAGCTGGCATGCACTTGGCTCCCCTCCATACACGTGTATGGAGGGATTTCCCTCTTAGCTAGCTTGTCTTGTAAGCTTACAAGATTGAAGCTCTATAAGAGGAGGTCTCCTCTCCCTCTTTTAGGGTTAGACAACATTTTCAGAGGGGCTCTGGTTTTAGGGTTAGGATTTGTATCTATCATATATCTATACCTTTCTATCTTTTGTGTTTTGTGTGTGTTTTGCCTCACTTTTGTGCACAAACACCCACCATCACACCTTCTCTTGGAGCAGAGGCACTAGAGGGCTATCCTTGGACTTCTTGGGTGGTTTTGAGCTCAAAGAACTAGCTGGTCTACCATTTTTGAAGAGGGTCAACAAGGGTAAGGACTTTACCTTTAAATACCCCATTTTTGCAAAGCCCTTTTGACTATCTTGCATCTGTTTTTGAGCTTAGCATATAATACATAAATTTTTCTTTTTGAGCCCTCTAAATAGTTGTTTAAGAGTGTTCTAAGCTTTGGGGTTGTTTGACCCCTCTTGAGGCTTGTTTGGCCTTCATTTTGTGCCATTTTGGTGAGCTCCGGGACCATTGTGTTTGGGCCTCCTCACCACTGAAATCTTGAGGGATTTCAGTGGTGAGGATGGTGCCTTGAGGTCCCAAGAAGGAGAGGGCCACCCCCTCTCCTTGTTGTCCTTGAAAATGACCATTTTTGCCTCATGTGTGAGCATCTTGTTTAAGTGTGTTATGGCCATGCCTTAGCTGTTTTTTGTGCTTATATTGCCATGTATTAGCACTTTTTTATGTTGGTTTAGGTACACCATGCTTGCTTAGCATACATGCCTTGTAATGCCATGTTTAGGTCTTAACATGCTTTAGGTTTTGATCCTTGTTCTAGCATGATTTTGGCCAAGCTTTGTGAAGCTTTTGTGTTTGTTTTAGCATGCTTAAGTTCTGTTTTTGGTTGTTTGGTCGACCATAGCATGCTTAGTATAGCCACCTTGCATTTTGGCTTGTTAGCCTTAGGTGTGTGAGTGTGTAGCATGCATTACTTGCATTATTTCAGTGGTTTGGAACCATTTACCATGTTATTTCAGTCCTTATAACATGCTTGCATACTTGCATTGATACTCCTTTGTTGCTTTAAAAGGTTGTTGCCTTATGCTCCATGAATGTGCTTCTTTGTATGCTTGCATGTTTAAGCCACTTAGATGCCATCTAGGTGTTCCCTTAGCATTGTCTAGGTCTGCCTTGAACCTATTTTAAGTCCTCTTGGCCTTGTGAGGCTTGGTTGACTTAGCCATGGTTTAAGTCTCCTTGGCTTGCCTCAAGTACTTGGACCAATTGCATGCCATGTTTGTCTTGTTTAAATTGGTTTGGCACCATCATTAACATGATTTTCAGAGTTTACATTGCATGCTAATTGCCCATGTTTAGGCTCTTTTAAGTGTGCTTAAAGGTTGCTTGTTTGATGTTTAAGTGTTCGCCCATCAACATGTACATGTGTGTGTGTGTAGGTCCTCATTTTCATAGCATTGGCCACTGTTTTAGGCTTGTTTGAGGGCTGCCTAAATTAGTTTAAGTCCACCCCTTGGCATGTTGTTACATGCTCTCCTTGTATGTTGTTACATATTCGTGTGATGTTGCATGATTGAATGAAGTCACATGCTTGCTTGCATGCTTGAACACCCCCATTGTGTCTTGCATACTTGTTGGTTGCATTGCTCCATGCCTTGCATGTCTTGCATGATCATTGTATCCCTTGTATGCTTCTTTGCATTTCCATGATTGCATGCTAGCTCACATGCCTAGGTTGCATCACATTGGCATGCATGCTTCACCTCTTGATCAAGCCATGATAGAGGTTGAAAGCCCCTTGGTTTGTTTATGTGCATTGCACTTCATTTGAAATCGAAATGCACACTTGATTCTTTGGGCCATCATGCATGGAAATGCGCGATTGGTGGTCCGAGAATCGAGGCCTATCCTCCTTTGAGTCATACATATGATAAGGAGTGTGGTTGGTGCATACATTGCTTGAAATGCATTGCCATGCTTTGTTTTGCCCTCTGTTGCTGTCAAACCAGTTTCTGCAGGAAGATTTGGCCGGCCGGCCATCTTTAGTGCCGACCGGCCATCCATAAATGGCCGACGGATTAATTTGTGGCCGATGACCATTCTTCTCCATGGCCGGTGACCAATTCCCTCAGCCGGTGGTGTTCCACAGCATTCAGAGAAGCAACCCTGAGATTTGTGCAGTCTTCAGAGAAGGATAACAGTCAAAGCAGAGGCATCTTGTGCATGGCAGTGACTTTCCGAGCGGAGCCGAGCGCGCATTGCATTGGGCCCTCTTCCCGAGGCTGTTTACTGCTTTCATTAGATTAGTTAATTTGTTAATTAATTAATTGGTCTGTAATATTTAATTAGCTTGTAGGTTAATTAAATTGTATTATTCTTTCGGTCCCTCCGAGCGAGGGCAAATTTGTAATAAGTGTGGGTGCGTGTGTGCATGTCTTCCAACCCCCACTTCTTTCTCCCTTTTACTTACCTGCTTTTGATGGTTAGTATTAGGACATGTTTACTTTAGCATACCTTGTGCTATGCATGCGTGCATCATTTATTAGTATTGCATGCACTGGGCTCGGCGCATCATGCTAACTGCAGAAAGTATTTCAAATCTAACTTGAATACATGCTATCTGTGCATTTTCACATGTCATCCTTAGATTAGCCGAGCCTATTCTAGATTGCATTCTATATGCCTCCAAGCAATCAATGCATGATCCAAGTCCATGTTAAGTGGCTAATGCAACGCATACAGAATGCAATCTAGAATAGGCTCGGCTAATCTAAGGATGACATGTGAAAATGCACCGATAACATGTATTCAAGTTAGATTTGAAATACTTTATGCAGTTAGCATGATGCGCCGAGCCCGGTGCATGCAATACTAATGAATGATGCACGCATGCATAGCACAAGGTATGCTAAAGTAAACATGTCCTAATACTAACCATCAAAAGCAGGTAAGTAAAAGGGAGAAAGAAGTGGGGGTTGGAAGACATGCACACACGCACCCACACTTATTACAAATTTGCCTTCGCTCGGAGGGACCGAAAGAATAATACAATTTAATTAACCTACAAGCTAATTAAATATTACAGACCAATTAATTAATTAACAAATTAACTAATCTAATGAAAGCAGTAAGCAGCCTCGGGAAGAGGGCCCAATGCAATGCGCGCTCGGCTCCGCTTGGAAAGTCACTGCCATGCGCAAGATGCCTCTGCTTTGACTGTTATCCTTCTCTGAAGACTGCACAAATCTCAGGGTTGCTTCTCTGAATACTGTGGAACACCACCGGCTGAGGGAATTGGTCACCGGCCATGGAGAATGGTCATCGGCCACAAATTAATCCATCGGCCACTTATGGATGGCCGGTTGGCACTAAAGATGGCCGGCCGGCCAAATCTTTGCAGAAACTGGTTTGACAGCAACAGAGGGCAAAACAAAGCATGGCAATGCATTTCAAGCAATGTATGCACCAACCACACTCCTTATCATATGTATGACTCAAAGGAGGATGGGCCTCGATTCTCGGATCACCAATCGCGCATTTCCATGCATGATGGCCCAAAGAATCAAGTGTGCATTTCGATTTCAAATGAAGTGCAATGCACATAAACAAACCAAGGGGCTTTCAACCTCTATCATGGCTTGATCAAGAGGTGAAGCATGCATGCCAATGTGATACAAACCTAGGCATGTGAGCTAGCATGCAATCATGGAAATGCAAAGAAGCATACAAGGCATACAATGATCATGCAAGACATGCAAGGGATGGAGCAATGCAACCAACAAGTATGCAAGACACAATGGGGGTGTTCAAGCATGCAAGCAAGCATGTGACTTCATTCAATCATGCAACTTCAATCATGCAACATCACACGAATATGTAACAACATACAAGGAGAGCATGCAACAACATGCCAAGGGGTGGACTTAAACTAATTTAGGCAGCCCTCAAACAAGCCTAAAACAGTGGCCAATGCTATGGAAATGAGGGCCTACACACACACACATGTACATGTTGATGGGCGAACACTTAAACATCAAACAAGCAACCTTTAAGCACACTTAAAAGAGCCTAAACATGGGCAATTAGCATGCAATGTAAACTCTGAAAATCATGTTAATGATGTGCCAAACCAATTTAAACAAGACAAACATGGCATGCAATTGGTCCAAGTACTTGAGGCAAGCCAAGGAGACTTAAACCATAGCTAAGTCAACCAAGCCTCACAAGGCCAAGAGGACTTAAAACAGGTTCAAGGCAGACCTAGACAATGCTAAGGGAACACCTAAATGGCATCTAAGTGGCTTAAACATGCAAGCATACAAAGAAGCACATTCATGGAGCATAAGGCAACAACCTTTTAAAGCAACAAAGGAGTATCAAATGCAAGTATGCAAGCATGTTATAAGGACTGAAATAACATGGTAAGTGGTTCCAAACCACTGAAATAATGCAAGTAATGCATGCTACACACTCGCACACCTAAGGCTAACAAGCCAAAATGCAAGGTGGCTATACTAAGCATGCTATGGTCGACCAAAACAACCAAAAACAGAACTTAAGCATGCTAAAACAAACACAAAAGCTTCATAAAGCTTGGCCAAAATCATGCTAGAACAAGGATCAAAACCTAAAGCATGTTAAGACCTAAACATGGCATTACAAGGCATGTATGCTAAGTAAGCATGGTGTACCTAAACCAACATAAAACAGTGCTAATACATGGCAATATAAGCACAAAAAAATAGCTAAGGCATGGCCATCACACACTTAAACAAGATGCTCACACATGAGGCAAAAATGGTCCTTTTCAAGGACAACAAGGAGAGGGGGTGGCCCTCTCCTTCTTGGGACCTCAAGGCACCATCCTCACCACTGAAATCCCTCAAGATTTCAGTGGTGAGGAGGCCCAAACACAATGGTCCCGGAGCTCACCAAAATGGCACAAAATGAAGGCCAAACAAGCCTCAAGAGGGGTCAAACAACCCCAAAGCTTAGAACACCTCTTAAACAACTATTTAGAGGGCTCAAAAATAGAACTTTTATTAGTTATACACAAAGTCTAAAAATAGTTTCAAGGTAGGCTAAAAAGCTATGCAAAAATGGGGAATAAAGGGTGAAGTTCTTACCTTTGTTGACCCTCTTCAAAAATGGCGTTCCAGCAGTTCCTCCAACGTTGAATCAGCTCCAAAACTTCAAGAACAGCCCTCCAATGCCTCAGCAGCTAAGGGAAGGTGTAATGGTGGGTGTTTGTGTGCAATAGTAAGGACAAACACACACTAAATGCACACAAGAAAGTGAGATATAGAGATAAGTGATACACAAACCCTAACCCTAAAACTCAGAACTCTGGAAAAATTCTTCAACCCTAATGGAGGGAGAGGAGGCTCTCTCTTATAGACAATCCCTCTTGTAAAGCTTTCCAAACAAGCTAGTCAAGAGAGAGATCCCTCCATACACGTGTATGGAGGGGAGCAAAGTGTATGCCAGCTAGCACAGCTAGCATAAAAATATCTGCAAAAGCAGATGAACAGTGGTCGTCCAGCCAAAAATGTAATTTGACCAAAATAAATGGTCGGTCGACTACAAAAAGTGCCGGTCGGCCAAACATTTGGCCAGTGGTAACAAACCAGTGGCCGGTGGCCTCAAGCCATGGCCGGTGATGTGTAGGGATGGCCAACAAGCCATTCCCTGCCCCTTAAAGGCAAAAACACAAGTGTTTGGTGCAAAACCAGACACAAAACAGTCAAGCCGAGAGATTCTGAGGCAAGGCGCGTGGTTGAAACCTCCGGGAACTCAGGACGAACACAAACATGGATGATCACCGAGTGTTCAAGCGGTGACGTCCAAGTCTTGAGGACGGTCAAAAATGGGGTGTCTACAGTGACCATAAACCATAAATGTACCTGACGCCACCGTTGCCGCATTTTGCACATCTCCCGGGACCAAAGCAAACACCCTGCCCTGTATTGCAGTATCTTTGTTGTTAGTAGTTTTGGCCGGTGCCTTAGTGTTGGTGGTTGGTGCCGACCTCGCTGAACTAGCAGCAGTCCTGTTGCCATTTTGTTGCTGTTTCCTCTGAGGGCAATCCCTTATCACATGACCTGTTTTTCCACAGTGAAAGCAGGCTCCAGACCCCCGATAGCACATTCCCCGATGCCTTTTCCCACACTCTGGACATACGGGAATTGAACCCTGACTGGGGGTAGAAATAGTCGAAGTCCCTGAATTTTGTTTCTTGTTTGGTGGAGTAATTGACCCCTTTGACCACTGGACATTCTGTCTCTTTCCTTTCCATTCAGAGATTCGGTTCTGATTAGCGAGGTTTCCTTCTGCTATGATCGCCCTCTCCAATACATCAACATAAGTGGGTAGTTTCAACATATTGACCTTGTCCAGAATAGCACCCCGTAGTCCCCCTTCAAACTTTCGTGCCTTCTTATAGTCTGTATCTACCATATGAGGCGCAAACCGGGCTAATTCTGCAAATTGGGCCTCATACTCAACAACGGTCTTATTCCCTTGGCGGAGAGTTTCAAATTCAGTTACCTTCTTATCTCGTACACTATGTGGGAAATATTTATCATAAAACAATTCCAAGAACCTATCCCATGTCAGCCCTTGATGCATCGTTCTCGTTAGCATCCACCACCTCCGTGCCTCGTCCTCAAGGGTAAAGGTAGCCAGTTGCACCTTTTGAGCTTCGGTGCAAGGGAAAACTTCAAATAACTTCTCTATTCCCAATACCCATGCCTCTGCTTTCATTGGCTCTATTCCTCCTTTAAAGGATGGCGGCTTCATCTTTTTAAATTCCTTAGTGAGGGTAATGGTCCGGTCTTCAGCATGAAAGTCTTGCACTACAGGTGGAGGTACCGGCGGTGGTGGCGGTTGTTGTTGAGGTTGTTGCTGTTGTTGCCGTAATGTTTTTGCCATTTCCATGATCATTCTCTCCATCCTATCCAGCCGTGCCGAAGTAGCATCTTTCGCATCTTCTGTCCTTGTCCTCACCCTAGCCTACACTACAATCAATTATACACAATAGACATAATCCCCCAATTGTTAGCATTATCAGAGTTCATATAATGTTGCCATCGACTTTTCATTTACTTTCAGGGTGTCATGCATGATGCCTAAATCTTTTCTAGACACCCTAAGCTCAATGGATCCATGTGTGAGATAGCAACTCGTGACTCTGATACCACTTGTCACGTCCTCAAACCTGCCCCTAAAGGTTTGGGCATGACCCGTTCAAAAACAAACATTTAACCTGTTATATATAACATACGGGGCCTTATCGGAAGCATATAGCAAGAAAATAACAATACATATAAACTCCATTGAGCTACATCTACATGCCAGGACCTCTTATACGTCACATACATAATAGAAAATAGATAAAGTTCCAAGCTCTGACTCGTAGCATCGGTTGTATACAAACATACGTACAGACCCAGCCCCATCATTGGGCTTATACAAAAATCATTGAAGTTCTATATATTCAACCTTAAATGGGTAATCAAAATTAAGCCAACATTTAAACAGACTTTACAAAAATAAATGGCTTCATGCAGTGTCTGAATCCATGAAGGTTGACAAAAGAAAACGGGTGTCAAGGCTAGGGCTGACCACCTGGTTGGTTACCTACAGAAACAGACATTGAACATAGTGAGCCAAGCTCAGTGAATAGTAATACATAAACAAAACAATGTTTGACTTGAAATATAATACATCAAAGCATAAAAAAAACACACACATAGTCGGTCTGAATCTATACTGATTTCATGACGGCCTTGGCCCATTCTTGAAACATAGTAACTTGCAACATGATATCTGGAAACATGATGGCTATAAGCCCTTAAACATGGTGGCGTTAAGCCCTTGAACATAATGGCACGAGGCCCTTGAATAAATTGGCATTAAGCCCTTGAATCATATGGCATTAAGCCCTTGAATAAGTTGGCGTTAAGCCCTTGGATCATGTGGCGTTAAGCCCTTGTATGAGTTGGCTTTAAGCCCTTAAATCATGTTTGTATGAACTCAAGACGTGTCTCACACGGACTCTAGAGGTGACTCACATCGTAGCACTTAGTTCTGTGTAGCACTTTGTTTCGTATTACAATAACATAATAACTTGGTTTCAGAGCCTTACAGAACGAGTGTTTTTCATCTTTCTCATTTCCTTCTTTACCTATTTTGAAACATAACATAGTTGCATTTTATGCATGAACATAATACTTAAGACAATCATTAGCTACATTTGAAGCATATAATAGTACTACTACTCACAGTGTTGCGATGATGTATTACTTCCTCCTGGAGTGTGTCCTGCACACACCCAAAACTTACACATTAGGTCATGGTTTTCTCATCAATTAACCCTCTGTTTCACTTCACTTCGAAGGCGTGTATAAATATTAAAAAGGCATCAAATACATATTCCGACAATATTAGAGGATTCTACACGAAAAATGGAGCAGACAGTGTTTTTCAGCATGAACCGCACGTGCGGCTGTGAGCCCCGCACGTGCGGCAATTGGCCCCGCACGTGCGACCCTGAGGCCCCGCATGTGCCTTTTAAGCAGAACCAAAACACAATTTTTTAGCATTTGCCGCACGTGCGGCAGTGACTCCCGCACGTGCGGCGATTGTCCAGTTTGGGTCCGAAAATTGCAATCAAAACTAATCTTTTGGGGAATGTTTTCAAAGCTCAAAGATGGATCTTTTCAATGCTAAATCATGGCTCAAAACATGTAATTCAAGGTGTCACATACATAATCTAACTTGCATTAATCCATGAACACAACTCAATTGATCAACCAAGAATTGAAACTCATAAACTTAACATTCTTAACTTCACCTTCATCTATCATAACATAAAGGCACAAAATCATGAGCATATCACTTACATCTAACATAAAATAGAGATACAAAATCATAGTCATTAGGATGAATACCAATTTGATAAGGAAGGAGACACATATCCAAGATTCTCCTTACACTCTAGATCATGCCATAATATGCCATAATAAGAACTTTTTATTTCAAATTGAGGAAGAGGATTGGATTACGGAATTCCATCTTACCTTGGCTTCAATTCCTTTCTACTCTCCCTTGTTCTTAGCCTCTCTTCACTTTTCTCTTCCAGGAAAGTTTTGAACTAGGTTTAAGGTTTAAGGCTTAAGGCTCAAGAACACACATATATATACATTAGAGCTAATAAGACAAAAATCAATCGTTCAAACGTCCGAAATTGAAATTCCCCAAACATGCTTAATATTACATAAAAATTATACTGTATATATATAAAATCAATTCCAGATAATTAAGCCCCTAAGGCTTCCAATTTCTGCTTCTAACTTAGAGATGTAACAGATACTTTCTTTGTCTAACAGATAGACATCTCTAAACATCAAATTCCCTTACTTAACCATAATTTTTCAAAGGATTTCACAATAAGCATGCAAAAACACAAAACAGGGTCTGAAAGTATATCAGAAAATATGCACGAGGGTCGGGTTATTACAACACTCTCCTTCTCTAGAGGGTAATCTCAGCAATATAAGTTCAAAACCATAATATGAGGCTATATAGGCCTTTATATAGAATGGCCTAATTTAATTTGCTTTGGGCTAAGTAATAGAGTTTAATTTAATCGTTCTGAATCTAATTATTTCGTTCCGAATCAGTTTTTAATTAAATTTCACTATAGGCTTTAAAAATTACACCAATTACAATGGTGGGGTCAATTTCGGTTTCTGTGGCCGATAAGGCCTTCAATTTTCAGTTTATAACAATAAGTTGAACAGATCTTCCTATAGTGAACATATATAAAATCGAAATCACATATAATCATAGAAATGACACTCAAAATCATATTAAACGTATAATCACAATCATAATTAAGGTTAATTAACATAATACGAGACAGGGTTATTACACGTTTGGGAATACAAATTTTTTATTAATTTTTATATTTTTGGTTAAAATACGATATGAAAGAAATTAATATATATCTAGATTTTTTTATTTTTTTTTTTATGAAAAGATATGCAAAAAAATAGAGTAAATGATTTAAAATTTTTTTTTTTTAATCTTTTAAACTTTTTTTATTTTTATTTTTATTTTTTTATATTTTTATATTTAGACTATTTTGATGGCTTGCCAAACGAGCACTGTGCTTGTAATCTTACCTTTTTCTATGTACATGTTTCAGGTGATGAGAAGTAGATGGGCCACTTCAAAGTTACTTGCCCAATGACGGGCCCTTTTCTTTTACACCTTTTGTGACGCCTTGTATTGGTGTTATTCTACATATTTTCAAGGTTTAATTAGACTAAGACTTTTTAATCACTAGTGAATTTTATTTATATATTTATATATATTTTTTATGATTGAGAGTGTTAAAATGTACAGTTTCAAAATGAGAAATAAAAGTACTATATATATAAAAAAAAAAAATTTTAAAAAAAATGTAAAAGTGATATTCGTTAATAGTTAAAGAAATTTCGATATAAATAATTATCAATCTATATCTATATATTATTAAGTGAAGGTGTCAATTGGTGTAGTGAAACCTTATTCTTCTCGTGTCACGCGGCAACATTTTTTATTTTAAAAAATAAAAAGTTAAACAAAGAAGTGGGTAAGACTTGAAGCAATGACAACGGTTTTATGGTAGGTGGACTTATACCACTTAAGTTAAATACACATTATAACATTAATTTCATTATTATTTTCTTTTATTTTTATTTATTTGAATTGCACACGTATATGTGCCACTCACTAGTATTTTTTAATGAGTTGAGTTTCTTTCAAATTTAAATATGAACTTGAAATAACTTGAGGGGTTAGTGAGATCCACCACGGGTTTTGTTTCGATAATTCAAACATTTATTTTGTCAAACCCTTCATGTATATATTATCTATAGAAAAAATTGAATCAATCCGATAATCGTAACATTTTATGATTTTATCACGTTTGTCTTTGCAGAAACAGATGATTTATTTTAAAAAAACAAAGTTGTCGCCTATTTTTTTTAGAGATAAATGTAATAAAATAAAAATGTTATGATTATCAGATCAATTTAATTTTTTCATAAATTATATAGACAGAGAAGTGTTTAAAATGAACGATTCAAATTATCAAAACTAACCTATATATGAACCTGTAAAAAAATTTTGAGTTCAAATTTGAGAAACTGAACCCATATTGATTTGTATATGACGTGGCTTGTGGCATTGGACCTGGAAACTTGTGACTGTTTGTTTATATGTTTTTTATGGCATGTATGGATTCATGTGATAGGAGGGGGTTGTTTTATTTTATTTTTTCATTAGAATATAATTTAGTTTAGATTGAGGTGGGATTTGATTGAAGGATTTGATAAGAAAAATGGAAAGAGAAAGAGAAATAGAAAGAAAAGGAGAAAGAATTGATATGTTTCAAATTTCAAGTTATGTTTGGTTGAGTTGAAAAATGAAGAAAGAAAAGAGCCTAAAAAATGAGATTGCATTTTTCTCTAACTTTCTTTTACCTTGTATTTTTCCTCATAACCAAACTAAAAATGGGATTGTATTTTCCTTCCTTTTTTTATTTTTCTCATCAAATCTTCTGACCAAACACAACTTTAAAGGTAACGAAAAAAAAAATCACTCCCAATGCTCTATGAGATTTAAACTCACAACCTTACTATGAAGATTGGACAGTATACCACACTGGTACAAAGCCATGAGCTATTTTATTTAAACATTCAACTTTTGTAAATTTGGTTGCTACAACATTGCACCTATAGGAAATTATGATTTATCAAAAATGTTAGAAATCCCAAATAAATTACCAAATACTATGTTGGCGAAAATACCAGAATAATTATATTTTATTGATAAATAATGCAAAGAAAATGAGATACAAATAGATTAGGTTAAGGCACGAATATTTCGTTTTCTTTAAGGAGATCAAGTCCACTGCGGTAGGAAGAACCCAAATATCGATGCAAAACTTTGACTTGTCTCCTCCAGGATACAACAGTCCGACCACTTGTCGTATGATTCAGGCCAACTCTGCACAAGATGGTGAACTCAAAGCTCTACCAAGAAAAACACCATTCTTTGGCTAGTAATCTCTCAAGTGTAAAAAGAGTTGGGATAGAAATGAATAAATGAGAGGAACAATTTATAGACCACTAGGACCTTACAAATTACACAAAAAAAACAATGGCCATTAAATAAGAGAAAAGGAGTCGTCCAAAAACCTCTAAATACTAACTCACCACCAATGCCCACGACTTTCCAATAATCTTTATTCATAGACAAGACAAGAGGTCACCAAAAATAAATAAATAAATATATTGGTCCAACAATCCCCCACTCATTTTAACATTAACAAGGACAAAAGAGATTACCAAACAAAGATAGACTAGTATGCATCATGAAGGGGTGCTCTGCATTAAACCTTCATTAGTTAAACACCAACATTTACTCTAGAGCCAGTAGTGGTCTTAGACTTCAATTATAACTACTTAGGGGAAATAAAGTATTACTGCTCACACATAATGATCTAGGTGTTGACATGGGCTTTTAACAGTCAGCACATTACGACCTTGTACTAATCCTAGTTTTCATGAGGCATATTTGAGAATAAGCATTGTTTTCATAGAAAGCGGCTCCACTTCCATACTCACATATGTGAAATCTGTCAAGGATATTCCTATAATTTACACACCCCACTCAACAAGAGCAACAGAATTTCGTTAAGAGTATAAAGACTCAACCCTCCAATATTACAGGACAAATGCACTAACATCATGGGGATGAATAACAATATATTAATGTAAACATTTTTTACAACCACCATATGATTCGTTCTTCCCATTCAACCCAGTTACAGGATCTTTGGTCCCCAGGTTGGGTGTCTTCATACATGGTTTATGATTATATAGGCTTCAAACACATCCCCCTCGATGTATTTCAGACCCTATCTCTCGCCATGGCCTTGGTTAACGGATTCACAAGATCATCACAAGATTTTACATAATTCACAGTTATTGTGACAACCACTTCCTTAATTAAGTAAATTAATCATATTGATTATGTGCTTATTGTTAATTACGTGATTATGTGTTATTAAGTGTTATTGATTGCCATGTGATTATGTGAATTGTGTTATTGTGAACATATATGATAGAATGTGATATAAACTTGTCTGATTTAGTAATTTTAACAAGTTAGAATCAAATAATTGGATAGGGAATTAGAGCCTAATTCACATTAGTTTATTTAAATTTAGTTTAATTGAGATCATAATATGATAAGAATTAAATTAATTTGCTTGGATATGATTTATTAAGCCTAAGTTGCATTAAGTACAATGCTAGTATAAGTTTGGATTAGAGAAAATAATAAACAATAGAAAGAGAGTGGGTGCTTGGTGTTGAGCTAAAAACATACATGTTGAGAGAGAGAGAGAGAGAGAGAATTCTAGAGGAAATTCAACAAGAAGAGGAAGAAAAGAAGAACTAGGAGGAAGATAGGAAATTAGCTTGAATTCTCTTAAATCATCAAAATAAGGTGAACATTTATTTCCAATTTCTTGAACTTAAAGCTCCCCTACTTATCATCTTCAAAGATACAAGTTTAATTGAGATGAATTTACAAGTAATTAGAGGTTTTGCTCATATTACTAGGAGTTTAAGACATGCAAGTCTATATATAGAAGAATTGAATGAATTAACTCTCATATTCAACATGCATGGCATGAAGTTATGATATTCTTATTACTACACATAATTTCTTGCATGAACCTCGCGAATTCAAGGGATTTCTTCATGTTGTGAAATTCAAGCTTTAAGACACATGGTTTATGTTTTGTAATTCAATTGAAGCTTAATATTTTCAAAATTGAAAAGTTGGGAGTTGATTTCAAGTTTTGATCTCTATTTAATGTTGAAGGTCCAAATTCAGGTTTGTTTATATAAATTTATGGGTTGACACATATGAATTTGAGACCAAAATGTGATGAAATTGAAGAACAAAACTGAAGTAGATTTTCAGAATCAAACAGACCCAGAACTGCACATGCGACCTGAGGCCCCGCACGTGGGGAAAACAAAACAGATTGAGTCTGCATTCTGAAATAAATGCATGTGCGGGGCGCACGTGTTGTGGTGGTTCCGCACGTGTGGCCAGTGCCCCCGTATGTGAGGTTTTAAAGGCAGCCTCGGTTTTATTTTTGCTTCACTTTTGTTTTTTGGGCCTTCGTTTGCATGGTTTTAAAGTTTTTTTCACATGCATTTGCATCTCATGAACACGAATGAAAAATAGAACGAAAGTACAAACAGAACGAGTGAACAGTGAATAGAAACCGATTAAGTAAACAATGAGCTGAATAGAACCGATTGAATGAATGAATTGTGTATTGAGTTGTTGTGCTTGAATTTGTTTGTTTAGGTCAGTGTAGACACCCCATTTTTGACTACCCTTAAGACTTGGGCGCCTCAGGTTGATCACTCGATGATGAAAGTTATGTTGTACAAATGTTAGATTTCTTCAGCAAGAAGAGCTTCTAAATCCCAACCTTACATCCCATTTTTGACCAAAACTATTTTAGACCTTAAAACCATCTTTTGTCAAAATATTTTTCCAAATGTTTCTACAATGTTCTAAGGCTCGCATTTCATTTAAAAATACTACACTTTTCGGTAAATCGAGCAAGGAAAAAGTGAAAATAAATGAAAGAGAGGTGAACTTTTTGAAAAATCTTTAAAACATCTTATTTACAGGTTTGGAGTCGAAGAAAATAGGATGGGAGGGAAGAAAACTAGTTGGGGAAAAAGTTGGGCATCAATCGGTTAGGACAGAAATGAGATGTCTTCACTAAAATAGGCATATCTCTTTACACACTTATAATTTAGATGTAAGGCTTCCACCATTGGAAAGTAGACTTCCAAGGCTTCAATTTAGACTCAGAAATGACCTAAAACAGAGTCCGAATAAAGGAGATATGTTCGTTTGAAGTCGGGCATGGTAGCAGATTTTTGTCTGACCGGCCACTAGTGGCCTGCCGGCCACTAATAGTGACTGGCAACCCACTTTTTGTGGCCTGCAGGCCACTATTAGTGGCCTGCCGGCCACTTGTGTCAAAACCCAGATATTTTTTCCAACTGTACCCCACAAGCTCCAGCTGTTCCTATACAGATATTTCCAACTTGAGAGGCTATTTTTCTATATATACTTGACCTTCCCTCATGTTTTTAGGTTACAAAAAATTCCAAAAGTCCTAAAACTTGAAATTCTCTCTCTATCTCTATCTTACAACACACACACCTTACCCAAACACTTCCTAAACCAATATTGGAGCTCTCATTGCTGAGATTATTGAGTCTAAATTTCAGTCCTTGAGAGTGAGAACTTGTGGGTTTATGAACAAAAGAGGTACCTTGCTTCAAGAGGTATAATTTTGAGCATCTTTGCACTACTTCTTTTCTCTCTTTTCTTGCTGTTTTTGAATTGTTTTTACACTATTTTTATGGGCTGAAACTTGTGGTTTAAAGCTACTAAAGTTGGAGGGGCTAACCACTCTTCTTTGAATCTTGTTCTCTAAGCTTTTGCCCTTGTGTTTCCCATTCTTTTCTCAACTTTTTTTGAGTTTTTTATCACTGAATTTTAGAGTTTTTCAGAGGCTAAAAATGTTTTTTTGAGGTCTCAAAAATGGAGGGGTTAGCCATCCCTCCTTATGCTTGTTTACTAGCTTACATTCTCCATTATTTTAGCTTACTCTTTTAGCTTTTTTTTTATATCAATTCCAACACTGTTTTAGTTTAATTTAGGACTATTTTGAGGTGTTTATTTAATTTAAGCTTTGTATAGTATGCTTGTAGTGTAATGGTCCTCATAGGTTTGGTGTTTTTGGCATTAGACACCAACCTATTTGAGTTGATAGCATTTATTTCAAGCTTTCCATACTTGTGATCACCTCTAATCATCTCTGCAACCTCTCTCATTTCTTGGCTTTTCCTTTGCTTTGAGAGTAGTTTCAAATCGATTGTTTGTTTAAGCTTGAGATAAAGATTGCTCTGCTTAATGGTTTAATCTCTTTAGGGGTTCATTACCAACAGCATGACATCTCTCTCATGCCCAAAATAGCCCTTGGTTTGACACTTCCCTCCATTAGTGGACTTAATCTTCATTATTGGACTAAAATGACTAATGAATGGAAAGGTCATTCAAAGAGGTATTAAACTTGGACTAAAATGGAACAAAATAATAAAATGGTTTGGGGTTCAATTGGACGTTAATTGAACCCATTCAGTCTTAAGTCGTTTCATACTTGTTAGTGATGAAAACGGTTCAAGAATCAATGTCAACCCTTTCCCTTGATCAATCCATGATAGGAAGGAGGTTTTGAGAGTCTTTTGTTGTGCATTTATCGAAATTGTATCCCTTGGTTCATAAGTCATCATGCAATGAAATTGCGCCGATTGATAGTTTGTGAATCGAGCCTACCTCTTCTTTAAGTTGTTTGATGATAAGGAGAGGTAGGGTGGATAAACATCCCTTGAGAATGCTCTGTTTGTGCTCTGTTTGTTCGCTATTGCAGCAGGAAGGAACCAACATTAGTGGCCGGCAGACCACTTTTATTGGACGGCAAGCCACTATTAGTGGTTGGCCGGCCACTACTTTTGGGTTGCTGGCCACTTTTGCCAGACAAGCAGTGTCCTTTTTCCAGTAGAGCAGAGCAGAGGTTGAGGTGGAAAAATAATGCAATTTTCTAACTATGCAATAGAGGCATTCTGGCAGCAAAACAGGGGACTTTCAGGTGGAAATTCGCGTGCATGCATGGGTCAACCCTTATTCCCCGGGACTCATAATAGTTAATTAATTAGCTAATTAATTGTGCATTATAATTAGTTAGTTAGTTTTTGTATTAAACTAAGTAGAATAGCTAGTTAATTTTGTGTTGTACTTATTTAATTAGCTAAAGTAATTAGTTAATCCGTGGTGTTGTAATAATTAGCTAGCGTAGTTAGTTTATTTCATTTGGTTGTAATAATTAGTTAAGTAGCTTAGCTAGTTCATTTATTCGAACCCTCTTGTGTGAGGGTCAACTTGTAATAATGTGTATGTCTTCTAACCCCACGCCTTTCTCCCTTTTATTTACTTGCTTATAATGAGTAGTTTAGAACATCATGTTTCTTTTAGCATTTCCCGTATTTTCATCCACTTGTCTTGCATGAATCAAGGCTCGATTTATCATTCTAACAAGCATTGTCATTTAAATTATTTCGTTGAATAGGTGTTTAAACCGCATTCTATCCAATTAATTCACATATTATATTAGTAGCTGAGCCTATTAATTGCATCTTGCATGTGTTGCATTAGATATATTGCATTAATTAGTGGCATGCATGTTTTCTAATTATTTTGCTTGTTTTGGCTCGCCTCGGAGTATTAGATGAGCATTTTTATTGCTTTAACATATTACATGAGTGTGATTGTTGCCATGCCTAGCATGCTTGCCATGAGGCTAATTGCTTAAGTGATAAATTATTTGAATGCCTGTGGATGGAGGCTAATTGCTTAAATTGGAATAATTTGATGAATGTGCATATGAGATCACTTTTTTGAGTGGTACATATTTGAAACAATTTTCAAAGAAACATGTGATCAAAGCATTCCAATTTTTGCAAATTAGTCTATATTTGTGTGCAATACATAGTAAAATTAGTCTAATAATCGGAACAAGAGCATATAATGTAAATAAGAATCATATCATAATTAGTAGAGGCCGATCTTTGATCGGGCCAGTGGGGTGCTCAATTCATGACCTTCTATTCTCATACCTAAGTTTCCGAGCCGAGACATTTTGGTGATGACAAGTGACCTTTGGCACGAGTCTCGGGTTTCCTAAATTTTTCAAAAATATTTAGGTGGCGACTCTGTATCTAGCAAAGCAGTCTATTTTTGGCATTTTGATTCAAAATCGATTTTCTAAAAGATTTGCTGGATTTGGACTCTTTTGTGTTTATCTATTTCACATTGCACTTGCGAGATCAGATTCAGAACCACGGGAGTCCGAATTGTAGGGCTATAATATTTGAAAGGAGCATGAAAGGCAAGCTACAGGGACGGACGCCACACCTTTAGTGCATCTTAAGCATGAAATTCAGGGAGCCCACTGTGAGTAACAATGTTGTAAAGCTATGTTCAATTAGAATTATTTTCTAAACAATGAAATGTATTGTAATCTGAAATGATTATGTTTTTGAATGAATGATTGTCCTAATTTATGAATTGTATTCGTGGCATCCATAGCATACTGCTACTGTTTACTGCTATTGTTCACTGTTGCTGTTACAGAGATCTCTATCAGTTCCAATTCTTGGAACTACTGTTACTCTATTAATGGCCATCAAATGACTGTATTGTTTTGCTGTTGGATGTACCACGTATGACTGTTATGATTTCATATGACTTGGAAATGTAAGGAATACTGTTTTGTGTATTGATTTACTGAAACTGACTATTTGAATTGCTTTAAGGACATCATTCATAAACCTTTTACACATTTGTAATTCACTGGGCTTTAGTTCACTATTTATTATATGTATGTAGGTGATCAAGCACCGGATCGATTTTAGCGGTGTCGACCCGAACCTTGTTTTGTCAAGCCAATTATTTTGCCTCCCCGTGAGGTTTCGAACCGTCACATGTTATGGCTTTTGGTTGTTTTTACCTTGCCCACTTGTGGCTATGATCCTATGTTGTGGAGATTTTGTTTCAGACTTTTGTTTTTGACCGTTTTGTTATTGGGATTTAATTCCCCAAGTTATGGCATGTTTGGACTTGAACTTATGTGAATATCTATATATATAAGTTTGTTTGTTCATTTAAGTCATCACAGTTCTTTGGACATTTTATTGTTTTTTTTACAGCCTTTCACCGGCCCTTATTATTGTATTATTGTTTTCATTGTTAAGCAGGCCTTTGGTAATCACGGATTATTGGCCGGTTATAATGTTAAACCCTTAGGGGCAGGTTTGGGTCATGACAGTTGTGATGCCATTACTCAAATATGATCTCACATTGTTGCGTTTCCTTCTAATAGATCTGGATTTACCATTATAAAAATGGTTGTTAACTTTACCAATAGCAACAGTGCTATCACAACGAATTAACACAGGAGGAATTGGTTTTTCCCAAAAAGGGATTTTATATAACAAATCTCTCAACCAATTTGCTTCCTCACGTACTGAAGCTAACGTTATAAGCTTAGCTTCTGTTGTAGAATTAGCAATTATAGTATGTTTTTTAGACTTCCAACATATAGCATCACCACCTAAGGTAAAAATAAAACCCGAGGTAGAGAGAGAATCACCTGACAAAGTGTTCTAATTAGTATCACTATATCCCTCAAGTACTACAGGATGCTTTTTATAAAACAAACCATAATTTTTTATACTAGATAAATATCTCATAATTTATTCTATGGCTAGCCAATGATCTCGACTTGACTTGATTGTAAACCTACTAAATACTCCAACAACATATGCAATGTTAGGTCTAGTATAGTCAGTAGCATATCTTAAACTACCAGTCATACTAGCATATTCCTTTTGATTAATCACTTCTTTTTCATTTGTTACAACAGATAAATGTATGCTTGCATCAAAAGGAGTAGCAACATATTTATAGTCTAGAAAATTATATTTCTTTAAAATTTTCTCAACATAATGTGACTGATCAAGAAAAAAACCATCATTAGTCTTGGTAATTTTAATTCCCAAAATAAAATTGGCTTCACCAAGATCTTTCATATCAAAGTGGTTGTTAATCATATTTTTAGTCTCATTTATAATATGCAAATTAGAGTCAAAGATAAGTAGATCATCCACATATAGGCTAATAATCACATGTGCATTCTCACAAGTTTTATAATATATGCACTTATCACATTCATTAGTCTTATAGCCATTCTCAAGCATGCAAAAATCAAATTTCTCATGCTATTATTTAGGAGCTTGTTTTAAACCATAAAGGGATTAGTTAGCTTACACATTTTGCTTTCTTGGCTAGGCTCCACAAAGTGCTCGGGTTGGTCCATGTAAATTTCCTAATCTAGATCTCCATTTAAAAATATTGGTTTCGCATCCATTTGATGAATTTTTAAATCATGAATTACATCCACTGCTATTAACAGTCTAATAGATATAACTCTAGTAACTGGATAAAAAGTATAAAAGAAATCAAGACCAACTTGTTGCTTAAAACCTTTAGCGACAAGCCTTGCTTTATATTTATTTGTAGTTCCATCCGGTTTAAGTTTTTTACGGAGGACCCATTTACACCTAATAGTTTTATAACCTGGAGGTAGATCCACTAGCTTTCATGTTTTGTTTGAAAGTAGTGAATCTATCTCATCATTTACAGCCTCTCTCCAGAAAATAATATTAGGTGATGATAAAACTTCTTGCACCGTAAGAGGAATTTCTTCCACATTGTAAAGATAATAGTCAAAGCCAAAATCTTTTTCAACTCTGGCTCGTTTACTCTTCCATGGTTGAATTTGAGAATTTTCTTGTTCTTGAAAACATGAGATGGAGTAGAAGAACTAGACATGAATAAAATATTTTCAGAAAAATATTTGACCCCTACTATTTCTAGATTTGAAAGGAAATTTATTTTTATGAAAAATAGCATCACCTGATTCAAAAATAATATTATTTTTCATATCAAAAAATCTATAAGCTATACTATGCAACGTATACCTAAGAAAAACACAAGTGGTAGCTCAATCACCCAATTTAGGTCGTTTAGGATCTGTAAGTCTCACAAAATCTAAACAACCTCAAGCCCTCAAATAACTTAGATTTGGTTTATGCCCTCTCCACAATTCATAAGGTACAATTTTATTCTTTTTGTGTGACACTCTATTTATCACATGGCAAGCTATCAAAATAGCCTTGTCCTAAAGATTTGAGGGAGCATTTGAATCAATAAGCATAGCATTCGTCAAGTCAATTAACGTTATATTCTTTCTTTTAGCTACACCATTAGATGAATGTGAATATGGTGGAGTAGTCTCATGAATAATTCCCATTGACTGAACAAAAAAGTTGAATCCAAGAGATTCATACTCCTAGCTTCTATCACTTCTAATTCTCTTAATTTTTTTACTGAATTGATTTTCCACTTCAAGAAGGAATTCTTTAAATTTCTCAAAAGCATCACTTTATTTTTTAATAAATATACGTTTGTATATTTTGAAAAATCATCAAGAAAAGTGATAAAATATTGGTTACCACCATGAGTTAAAATTCCTTCAAACTCACACAAATCAGTATGAAATAATTCTAGCAATTCGATTTTTTCTCAACACTTTTATGAGGCCTCTTGATAATTTTTTTCTTTACTGCAAACTTCACATTTCTAAATTTTTTTTTTTGTGGTCAATTTAGGAATTAATCATAAACTACTCATGATTCCCATATATTTACTGTTAATATGACACAAGCGAGCATACCAAAAATTAATAAAAGTCAACATATAAACCGAATTGGTAGATGGTTTATTAATCTCAACATTCAGTTTGAACATCCCATCACAAGCATAACCCTTACTCACAAAAATACCCTTCTTGGTAATCGTATATTGATCAGATTCCATAATTTGCTTAAAGCTAGCCTTATTCAACAAATAACTTCACTTCAAATTCTTCCGCATGGACGGTGTATGAAGCACATCTTTTAAAGTAAGCACACATCCAGAGATGAACTTAAGGTCAACCTCACCACTCCCAAGTATCTTGGTTTGACTAGAGTCACCAAACATAATTGTTTTCTCATTATCAAAGGGAGTATACACCTTGAACCAAGCTTTATCATAACAAACATGTCTATTAGCACTAGAATCTGCCCACCAACCTTCAACATAATTAACCACGCAAATGTCTGTAATCATTGTTACAAATGGCTCCTCAATAACATTAGCCTTTGGGTTAGGTGCACGTTTTCGGAATTTGCAAGTTCAAGCAATATGCCCACTTTTGCCACAGACAAAGCATGTAAAATTATGTGGAGGTGGTGGACCTTGGTTCTTATTCGGATTAATCCATTTATTGTGAGGTTTACCATAATTCTTCATATTCTTTTTATAAGGCTTCAAGTAAGCATTCTTGGAATTTTGACCTTTGAGTAAGTTATTGTTTGCTAAAACAAAATTTACCTTTGTGGTGCAATTGGCATTATTCTCTTGTGTTATCAATGTATCTTGGCCTCTAGCCTCCTCTTCGACTCGGATGCGAGTGATGAATTCCTCTAAGAAAGTCCCCTTTTGTTTGTGGCGCACATTCTTTTGGAACTCTCTTCAAGATGGCTGTAACTTGTCAACAAGTCCTGTAACTACCAAGTTGTCACCAATCTTGATACTTTCAGATCTTACTTTTGCAACTATTATTTGGAAATCTTATGCTTGCTCCACAACAGATTTTCCATCCACCATTTGAAAGGGAAAAAATCGGCTAGCTGCATACTTTTTTGCTCCTACTTCTTCAGTATCCTACTTAGTCTGTAAAGCATTCAAAATTTTCTTTGCGGGAGTGTAAGTGGTGTCATAGTAATCATAAAATTGACCAGCAAGGCAATTGTAGAGATAAAAATGAGCTTACTCTTAAACAGATGATTAACAAGAGAAGTTTATCAGCTGGGTGGTCCTTCAATTTCAAGAGATGTCTGAGGGCTTAGGAGGAGGATGAAGTGGGAAGATTCAGATCATATCTTACTTCACTTGAGCCCATCTTGTCAGACAGAGTGGATTCTCTAGTTTGGAGTGCCTTATCTGTAGGTATATTCACTGTTAATTCAGCTTACAGTAGGAATGATGTGGGTCAAGGATTGGAGTCTACAAAGTGGATCTAGAACAATATTTCCCCACCAAAAGTGAAATTTTTTGGCTAGCTTGTTTGGAAGGGTAGAATTAAAACAAGAGCTTTTCTTCAAATTGTGGGTTGTCTCAGTCAGGATACTAGCACATAGTGTGTTTTTTGTGGCAGTGATGTTGAAACTAATTGTCATGTATTATTACAACGCCAGTTTGCATGGAAGGTTTGGACAAATATTTTGAATTGGTGGGGTATGCAATGGGTGGTCCCTGCTAATGCTAAAGGTGTGTTGGATTGGTGAAGAGAGATTAAAGGTAAGTTTGAAAATAAAATCTGGAATGCAATTCCATTTGCAGTTTTATGGTCTATTTGGACAATGAGAAATGACTGCATATTCAATGGTAAGCATCATCTTTTGGTGGAAGTCTGTGAGTTAATTAAGATTAGAGTTGCACTGTGGATCAAAGCCAATACTCACTACAAAAAATTAAGGTTTTGAGGACCAAAATTTAGGGACAAAATTATTTTTTAGGGACCAAATATTTTTATTGCGAAAAATGTCATTATTATATTTTTAGCAACGAAAATTGGATATTAGTGACGAATTATTATCTATTTGGGACCAAATTTTTGTCTCAAAAAATAAATCATTTTGAGACCAAATTATTTTGTTCCTAAAAGTTTATTTATTAATGACATTTTCAAAATTTTGTCACTAAAACCTTATTTTTGACTTTTCAGGAGGACCTTTTAGCGACTATCCTCACGATGATAGAAATTGGTTCATAAATATCTTTTGCAACAAAATTTTCACTTTTAGAGACCAAAATATTTGGTTTCTAAATCTCTTATATGTTGTAGTGGCTAGTGAGGTGCAGTACTTTGTTCATGATGTGGTGGAAAAATTGCAGATTAGACAATATATGAGGTGAAGAATGTTATCTCTGAGGTTTGGCTCATATGGTGGAGTGGTTTTGGATCCTTACCAAATTAAGGGGTTGTGTTGAGAAAATCAGGTTAGTTGATTGACATGTGGTCTGATTTTGGTTTACCAGTGCATGCTCTGGAGTGATGTTTTCTCATCAGTCTAATGAGTGGCTCAGGGAATTAGTATGGCTGCTGTTTTGATTGTGTTAGTGTTGCGGCATTAGTTTTTTTTATTTTCATTGTTGGTTGTGTTGCTGCTGGTAGTATGCTGTTGGGGGGCTGGTAGTCTGTTCACTTGTTATGTTTCGTTGGTTACTCACCAACTTGATACGATGCTACAAATGATTGGACTTGTTTTATGGTGCCAACTTAGTTAGGATCATATTACGTAGCTTTGATGCTTTTGCATCCATCATCTTTATTGATGTATGGTGTATCTTATTATTCATTAATAAAATTTCTTTTTGCTGATCAAAAAATAAAAAAAGAAGAGATAAAAATGACATTTATACTCATTTGTATTGTACGAAGCCACTTTTGCTTCATGTGCCTCGTAGTCTTTATCATTCATCTCCTTGGTTGAGATTTTGATTGGGTTCTTTTCAGTAAGAACATAAACAACTTTCAAAAGGCTGAGGTAAAAAAGAAATTTTCCTTTCTACCTTTTAAAATGAACTCCCTTGAACTTAAAAAGCTTGTTGAGATCTCTGATTCCATTATTGACTTTTTTTAGTACTTGTTCCATTTTGATCTCCTTAAAATTGTTGGTGAAAATACCAGAAGAATTATATTTTATTGATAAATAATGCAAAAAAAATGAGATACAAATAGATCAGACTGAGGTACGGATATTTTGTCTTCTTTAAGGAGATCAAGCCCACTACGGTAAGAAGAACCCAACTACCAATGCAGCAGTCACTAAACTATGGCTTGTCCCCTCTAGGATATAACAATCCAACCATTTATCGTATGGTTCAGGCCAACTTTGTACAAAATGGTGAACCCAAAACCCCACCAAGAAAAACACCATTCTTTGGTTAGTAATCTCTCAAGTGTAAAAAGAGTTGGAGTAGGAATGAGTAGATAAGAGGAATAATTTATAGGCCACCAGGACATTACAAATTATACCAAAAAATAATGACTATTAAATTAGAGAAAAGGGAGAGTCCCATAACTTCTAAATACTAACTCACCACCAACACCCATGACTTTTCAATAATCTTCATTCATGGACAAGACACAAAATCACTAAAAATAAATAAATAAATAAAAGATATTAAAATAGTCCAATATACTATACATATGGATTCCTAACATGTTTTTAATTCATTTGAATTGATAGCATTGCTTATGATATATTGGGCCCAATGTATATATTTTGTTTTTAATTAAAAAAAGAAAGAAAGGAGCAGCGTGTTTAACGTGTGGTTAACTAATTTTAAAAAGGTAATATTTTATGTGGTTGTTGGCCAAATGGGAGATACATTAATAGGGGTAATGCTTAAGTGTACAAATATATATCATATATTTGTATAAATTCTTATAAATATATGTAAGTTATTTTATAAAGTTGTGTAAATTTTCACAAATATATGTAAGTTAACTTATAAAAATTTGAGAAATCACAACTTATGTATATTTATGAGAACTTATGCAATTTTGTGAGGTAATTTATGTATATTTGTAAGAACTTACACAAATACATATAATATATACCTTGCACACCTAAACACTTTCCAATATAATTTAGTTCATATATTCATCACCAAAAACTTTAAAAATAAGAAATATAAAACACAACTATTAGTAGAAATTGGATAAAGTGTGTCGTTTGTTTCTCTATGAGAAAACTATGATATATGGTACCAAGGTATATACTTGTTTTTTTTTTTTCTTATTAAAAAAAGAAAAATGAAAAAAAAGAGCAGGATGTTAAACATGTGGTTGATTAATTTTAAAATTACAATATTTTTGTATGATTGTTCACCAGATGTGAAATAAATTACTAATATTATATTTCATATTTCCTATTTTTTAAATTTTTGGTGATGATCCTACATACGGCAACTAAATTATAAATTGAATCAAGTGTGTGGTTTGTTTGTGTAACCATTTTCAAATCCTCACTTTGTGTTTTCTATGCTCTTTACTTCTTGTGATCATAATTAGGGTTGGGGGAAGGACTCAAAATGTACACTTTATAGTCTATGCAACACATGGTGTGCTCCTCTAATCTCTATACAAAAAATTAGATGATAGGTCCTTATTTCTTGTTTTTGAATTTTCTTCTATTTCCGAGGTTTGTGAAGATTTAGATATACACAATTTTATCCTTGTATATAAAAAGACTCTATTACAAAAAAAGAGAGAGAAAGAGAGTAATCAAAAGAAGCGAGAAAATGTGTATAGACATTGCTATTTTCATTGCAGGGAAAATTTGGGAGAAACATTATCGGTCCAATTTGGAATGAGCTTTCCTATGTGAAAGACTATGAAGACAACATAGAGAAGTTCAAAAATCATTTTGAGAGCCTGAGGAGTGCAACAACTCTACTGCAACAATTGCTTGACAAGGCCAAACGAATTGAACAAGTTATCCCAATTGATAATGATCAAATGGAGAGGTGGCAGACACGCATGGATGCCATCAACGAACGGGCTAGGGTATTTTTCGTGAACGAAGCTAGAGCAAACGATGGATGCTTTTATGGATTGTGTCTGAATCTAATGTCACTTTACTCGCTCAACAAGCTAGCAAAGGAGAAGACACAAGTTATAACCAAACTCCAAGATGAATTTGAGAAGTTCAAGAAGGTGTTGTCTAGTGGACCAATAGTAGGAGCAATACAATCTATAGCCATCGGAATTTCTAAGGACTTCAAATTCAAGATGCCTAATTTCTAGAGAAGAGACTTGTTGGAGCTTTGAAAGATTTTAAAAAATAAATAATTATGATAAGAATGCAAGGATTTAGAGGAGTAGGTAAGACAAGAAAATAATCTTAATAAGAATAAGAATAATATATCAAAGTTAATATGAGTTTGTGAGTTTTAATTGGTTCAAATTTTAAACAAGTTGTGTAACTTGTCTTAAGCTATTGTTTGTTGTTCATAATCATTTGTTAGGGTATTTACTATTCGATTCGAGTAGTAGTTATGGAGAATTGACAACTAAACCGAGCCAATCGGTTTGCAAATACCATGAAGCAAAGCAAATTGATCATTAATATTAACTCCATCAAATTGTTGAGTATTGCACTAATTTCAATTTTGGTGCAGTTTAATTGGTTTGAGCATTTCAAATTGATCTTGTTTTGGGGGTAAATTACACTAATGTTGCTTAAAGTTTAGAAAAAATATAGTAAGACCTACAAGTTTAACATATTTACATTGGTCTTCTTCAAGGTTTTAATTCATTATAACATTCGTTAGTTATATGAATGAAAAAAATGATATTATCATTTATTTCATATTGGAATCTATATGTTATGTTATGTATCTTTGTGTTTTCATACAATTTACATTAGTTTTTGAACTTTTTAACTTTACTGAAAAAGAAGTCAGTGTAATTATGTTAAAATTATAAAAATTACTAAATTTTTTGTAATCAAGTTTTTTTTTCTAGAAATCAGTACAACATATAACAATTTTAGGAATCAAACTTTTTTGTCCCCAAATGTAAAAAAATTGATAAAAAAAATATTATAAGACCAATTTCAATTGTCATGTGAGTCGTCAAGAAAAAATCTTTTAGGGACAAAATTTGAAATTCTCGCTAATGAATGCACTTTTAGGAACAAAACAATTTTATCCCAGAAGTTTAGTTTTTTTAGATGAAAATTTTGGTCCCCAAAAATACAGTAATTCATTACTAAATATCAAATTTGGTTGTTAAAATACAACAATAATACTTTTGACAACAAAAAATTTTCATCTCTAAATTTTTATCTCTAAAACCTTAATTTCTGGTAGTGAATGGTTGATCCACTTTATTTTTCTTGTGACATAGCACTTTTTATTTTTATTTTTACACTCAGGTATGATTTTATCAATTTTAATTTTGGATTTTTTTTTGTTTGAATATTTTTTTTTTTTTTTTTTGAACGGCAAAAGAGATCTTTATTGATGAGAGCATACAAAGTATGAGGAAAACATCAATAAAGAGGAGCTTGGAGTTAGCACAAGCTCCAAGCTCCAGTTGGTGAGAAACCAACAAACATAACAAAACAAAACAAAGCAAAGCAACAAAACAAATCAAAACAGATCAGGTTAGGCCCAGAAGATCAGCACCCAGACAGAGCAAAACAGATCAGAACAGAGCAAAACAGATCAGATCAGAGCAAGACAGATCAGGCCTAGTAGATCAGCACCAAGACATGCACCAGAACAGAGCTAATAGCAAGACATGCACCAGAGCTTCACCAAGTTCAACCAGAACATCTTATGATGCAAATAACCTGAGGAAAAACAAATGTGGATAAACCAATGGAAGTGGCTGACTAGCATCCAAAATAGCATTGACTGCAGCTGGACTTAATAATGCATGAAGACTACTAGGACCTATCACCAAGGCAATATCTGATTTGTGGGAAGCTGAAAAGGAAGTCATTAATTGAAAATTGAAACCTCTTGGATGCAGCTTTATACCAGAAGGCTAATCTGGTGATAATGAGTTCATGAACATCCTGAAGCTGTGATTGTGAGCCTTTTGTTTGAAAGAATTAACTATTACCAATATTGCTAATAATACTTTGTACATAATACATGTATCAAGTACAAAATTGGTATTTTTTCCTCCAATTTGTTTAAATTATTTTATAATTTTAATTCAAAAAATCTCAAGATTAAGACCATATTCGTCATCGTTTAACGAGAAGACTTGGGATTTACAAACAAAAGCACTAAAATTATTGTATTTTGTTAACGAGTGTTTTAAGGAAAATTTTGAAATTGTTGTAACTTATTTTTATAAATATTTTGTAGTTAAAAAATGCACAATTTTTTTTTTTTTTTTGTTTTTTGTTTTTTTTTTAAAGTTTGTTATGTCTCTGTGAAAATCATAATTTTAGCAATTTTGAGCTAAATTTCAAGTGGGTCTTACTCACTATTTTTAGCCGGTCCAAGTGGTGATGTGTTTTATACCGTATGATAAATAACACTATGTAATTGATTTTGACAACACAATTTTACGAGTAAATTGAAAATCGAATCCAAAATAAGTTTCGTTGAAATAAAATTTTGGTAGGTAACCTACACATTGATGATATATACTTGTCCCATATAAAAAAGACAAGATAATTTTTATGTGCAAATAAGATTCAAGTTAGAGATTTAAGTTTGGATTCTTAGTGTATTCAAATTTTGTAAGAAAATGAGTTATGGACGAAGAGTTTTTAAATCCAAATTATCACACGTGTAGATACTATCACCTTGCACTAAACGGATCACGGGTCAACCATATTATAATTTTTTTGACAATTATCTAGAATTTAGCGTCTAGTCCATTTATGATTAGACTGGAGAGATCTAGTCTTGCCCATTGTGGGCTCGTATTGGTTCTGTCTAGACTATCTAAATCATTTACTTTGTAAGGCCCGTCAAGTACATTATTCATACCAAAATTTAAATTGATTGGATATTAATAGGCACTTAATCAAATCACATTTATTATCTCTTCCAAAATCATATAATTTATCTATTATTTTTTCTAAACAAGTGTAATCTAATAATCAACTGACTATTGATATTCAAACAATTTAATTTTTTATTTAAATAATGTGTTCGATAGGTCTCACTAAATAAAAAGTTTGAATTGTTAAAATGGCCCTACAATAAGCCGGACTGGACCTACAATAGGCCGGACTGGACCTTCCCAATGCCATCACACACAAAAAAAAAAAAATAATAATAATAAAAAAATAAAATAATAATAATAATAATGTATATATAAAGCATTGATAATGAAGCATTTCATGCAGTCACCCAAAAAACAAAAGCATTTCATGGTGACTTTAGCAGCAATGAGGATCCCAAATCAAGTTTCCGAGTTCAGGTGTCAGTTTAAAAATCTCATGGTTAAGCTGCTAGCCGGCCCTGACTTATTAGGGACCTAAGGTGAATTTTTTAAATTGGGCCCTTCATATATCATTATTTAAAAAAAAAAAAAAAAATTGTTTGGATAAAACAAAAGGGATAAAAATTTATTTCTATTGCATTACAATTTAACAAAATTTAGATAACAAATATATACATACATATATATATATATATAATAGTTGAACTTCAATTAGTTGAATCGAATCTTTATTTTTTAGCTTACCAATGCTATAAGAACAAAAATTAATTGGGGGTAAGGAAGATAATTTTTGACACAACTCAAGCAATATATAAAATTAGCAAGTTAAGGTTGACTATTTTCAACATGAATCCAAGTATGACACAATTCAATAACAATAATTATTAGTTATATATTTGAATGTTCACTAAGGGATGCCATGATATTTTTTTAATCTTTTATTTAACTCTATCTAACGGAATAAAAAAGTATGTAAAATAATAATTAAGGCTAATATCTTTTTTCATTTAAGATATATATTTTTTTGTTACCTATTTTAGAGTCAATCTAATAAAAAATATATAGTAATAAGGTACAATTTTTTTAATTAGAAAAATGCAATTGAATTAAAATCAAACATTCTATGAATAATTTCATTTAGTTGAAATAAATTTTATAAAATTCAACTTATGAGAAAAATTTTAATCTCTCAATACACTTGCTAAGTTATTTTTAACTAAAAGTGAAAGTTTTCACATTAAACATCAATTGAACACGAATCAAAATAACACCACACGACAACATAAAAATTAATAAATTGAGCTAATATTAAAATAATTATGAAATAATATGACATGATACACTCTCCTAATTGGGAACCCTAAATTTTGTTTAAAATTAGGAGCCCGAAGCGACCGCCTCAGTCGCCTCACCCGAGGGCCGGCCCTTACTATCTCCCATATCCTGTAATCAATTTTTTATGTTATGTTTGGATTTTGAGAATTTATAAAGGATACAAAAAAATTGAAAAGGTATAACTTTTATTTCATACATCTCACGGTTAAGCTATCCTGTAATCAATTTTTTATGTTATGTTTGGATTTTGAGAATTTATAAAGGATAAAAATATATATATTGAAAAGGTATAACTTTTATTTCATACATTGTTCACTTCTTTTTTTTTTTGTTTTTTGTTTTATGAATTTATAATTCAAACCCAACATTAGAAACTCTCCATTAATAGCCAACTTTCAATGGCCAACAATTCCACCCAAATATAACTAATTGGTATTTTTAATGTTTGCATTTTTGTTCATCTATTTATATTTGTCCTTTTTATTTATTTATATATATATGTAATCTTTTACATTGTTTCAAAATCATCAATTTTGGTAGAGATTTTTATTCATTTTATTTTTTGGGAACTAAAATATTGGTAGAGATTTGAAAATAAATAAATAAAATGCTAAATAAATGGAGACAAAATTTTACTGATATTTTATTCACATATTTTTTTCCTTCAAATTTTTGTCCAAATCCATGATTAGCTGCATCTCCTTTTTTTTTTTTTTTTTATCAGCAAAGAAAAATTTCATTTAACAACATGAAATTAAAGGTACAGGAAGATGACATGCATCAAGAGAGATTCAGAAAGTATAAAAATACCCCTACTACTGCTACTTGCATCCATCCAACCAACCCCTTGGCCTCACGTTTTTAAAAAAAAAAAAAAAAAGTTAAGGACTTAACTATAAAACAAAATACATGAAACCCCATCAAATCAACCCACCAAATCAACTAAAATCTATTCAACAACTCACACACCAAGACCCATGCCACTGCTGCTACAACTCCCAAAGCCCTCACCACCCACGTCTATGCTGCTGCCCACGCCACCCCTAGGCTGCTGCAACTCCCAACTCCCAATGCCCACACCAACCATGCCAGAGCTGCTGCCCACACCTATGCTGCTGCAACTCCCAATACCCACCTCTATGCTGCTAGTCCGGCCGAGAAGACTCCACAGCCAACACCGGAAAACTCCCACGCCAATGCTGGACCTTGACATTGCAGCTCCAACATTATCTGCCGAAGACACCCACTGCAGATCATCACCCACTGACATTGCAGATCATCACCCACGCCAGAGCTGCTACAACATTATCTCCTAACATTATCTCACCCACAGATCATCTCTCAACAGTTCTTCTTACTCACTGCCAAAAACCACACCACGCCACAGCTGCTGCAACTCCCGAACCCACACTTATGCTGACCCGACCAACCGCTGGGACACCAACCACTGCAGATCCAAACACCGACCAACCAGCAGTTCTTCTTCCTTCTCCAGTTCTTCTTCTTTCACCCCTCAAACTCTCACACGAAGAGGAGCGCTTGAATGAAAACCAGACAGATCTGGATCGACTCTGACACCCATGTTTCCGTCCAAACAAAGCATTGATACTTCTCCAATAATCTGAACCAGAGTTCACCCCTCAAGCTCCTACTCGCAAAAGAGCACTCGAGTGAAGATCTTGGACGTCCCCTGCTGAAAACAACACACCACTACCCCCAAAGAATCAGCTATAACGGCCCGGAATCACTAACAAATAACATCTACCGCAGCACATAAAACACTTCTAGGTGGGAAAATAATGGGGGAATCAAGTTTATTAAAGGAAAAACAACAGAAAAACACGGAAGAAGCTAGCCCAGCCGACCGCCATAGCCAAAGGCGGCAGCCGGCCGGCCCAAAGAGAGGCCCGGGGAGGAGGTTTTTAGAGAGAGAAAGAGATGGTCAAAATAGGAGGTTTTTAGAGAGAAGTATATTTAGGATTAATTATAGCTGCATCTCCTTTACAACCCAAACTTAGCTTTCCAGTGGACTATCAATTGTTCTTGAATGTGTTCCTTTTATTATTCCTTATTACTTTTCATTTTTGTTTATTCATTAAAAGCTTGTCTATGAACATGTATATAATAACTCCCAAGGGTTGGCCTAGTGGTAGAGGCTTGGGACTTAGGAGTTTACTCCTCTCTAGGTCTCAGGTTCAAAACCTCTTAGGTGCTATCAACTTTTGTGTTGGGCCAGTCCATATGGACCTCTGCTCTGACTTTAAATGGGCCCCCCACTAGTGGATGGTATCAACTCTTGTGTTGGGCTAGTCCATACGGAGCTCTGCTCTAACTTTAAATGGGCCCCCTACTAGTGGACGGTGGGATTGATCTCTCAGAGATTAATCGAGGTGCGCGCAAGACCCGGACACCTTGAGTTATCCAAACAAAAAACATGAGCATGTATATAATGTATTTCCTACAGCAAAAAAAGGAAGTAGAACAACAGCAAGAAGTACATTTTGTTTTTACTCGTCCAGCAAGAAGTAAGTTTATCTGCATTTTTTCTTTCTATTCCATTTGTGTTAGTAGTTTGTCTATGTTAGAAATTGGGCGCCCATGTGGCATGACCCTTTGAACTTTTTGAAGGTGAACTTTTTGATCCTTATCCATGTAAATTTGAATTTGAATTCAAACTTATTTGGATAATCATTCAGGATATCTATATCTATCATATCAATAGATATGGATAGATGGATAGATAGATATTGGTTATATATCAGATTATATGGCTAATCTAATATATTGAATTAGAGACGTATATCAGATACGTTATGGGGTTTTTACCCATAACCTTTTTTTTCCAGACTCTCCTCTCTCTCTGACTCTCTCCCAAAAACAACGATCAAGTCTTTTACACTGTGAATTGTGTGGGTGATATTCATTCTGTAATATCACTCCACTGTTGGGTTGATTAATCATTCAGGAAGCACGTGATTTACCCACGAGGTTCTATCATCTAAAGGTATGATCTAAATATTTTTCATCCGCTGCGGTTTTTACTACTTTTTGTTTTACATTGGTATCAGAGCCTTAAATATGGGTATTTTCGTGCTTATTTTTATGCATTAAAATATGTGTATATTTTTTATATAAATATATATACATGATATATGTATGAATATTAATGGAGGAGAAAGATGAAGTGTACGGTTTTTCGCATTTTAACTCCATTAGATTGAGAGAGTGATATACCTCATTCTTATGTTCTTTAAATGTCATTTTTAATGCCATAAATGTTTTTATTGTGAAAAATGGAGTCCGACAGTACAAAAATCGGACCAGAAAACACCCGGGAAGGCGGCGCGTGTGATTCACGCGCTGTATGACACCCCCCAGCAGCGCCACGCGCCACCACGCGCCCTCACGCGCTAGGCGCGCTTCCCACGCGCCCCCACGCGCGAGCCGTCCCCTCCTTTCCGCGCGCGCGCGTTAGCCGCGCCGCTTCGAGCCGCGCCACGCCCGCAGCCACGCGCGCGCCATGCGCCGCGCCCCGTTGAGCCGCCTCGCGCTGAGCTGCGCTGCGATGAGCGGCGAGCCGAGCCGAGCCGTTTTTCCGCGCTGGCTTGGCTCTAAGGCTCTGTTTGTTTTTTTTTAATTCTGAATTGCGTTAATTAGCCATAATTTATTCGTTATAGCTTTGTTTTAAGCATGGTTGGTACCATCAGACTCAGAATTAAATTTTGTATCTTCTGTAAAATTTTAAAAATTTTACGAAAATAAAAAATATTTTTTATGTGTTAATAATTCATTTTTTATGCTTTAAAATGATTCTGGTATTGCATAAATAATTTTCTGGGGTTGAATTTTTTATTGTGGACTTCTGAAATGTTTTACTATCTACTGGTAATATTGTCTCAGTTTATCAGTTTCTGGTTTTTTTTTTTTATTTCTAATTTTATGTGTGTTTATTAGTTATTTAAAATTCCAGAAAATTTCAGAAAATTCCAGAAAATTTCAAAATGATGTAAACTTTAATTATGGCATAATTTGAATATTGAATACAACATATTTTTTGGATTTTTAATATGTTGAAATTAGAGGAGCATGATTATTTATTTATTTATTTATTAGAATTCCATTATTAAATGAATATAGCATGAGTTATTTGTAAATTTACATTAAGATGCTATTGTATGGAATTTATCATGCTTTGTATATGCCATAGTCAGTGGGAGGTTATTCGGTTGAGAGAAATCTTTGTAGATTAACTCCCGAAAACCAATATTTTGCGCATAAATTAAATTAAATTTTGGATAATTATCACCTGTGGCGCAAGAGATGATTACGAGCATAACGGATTTTCGATCTTGCGACTTGTGTAATATTGTCACTATTTAATTTAGATTTTTGCGGCAAAATTATATTATGCTAATCAAATTAATCCTAATGCGAATTTCTCTCTAAATTAATTCAGCTTATGGAAGTTAATTTGGTTGACCTAGACTTAGTAGAGATGTTCAAATGTGAACAAACTAATCCTATTCTTTAGATGAGCAAAAGTCTTGGAGACTTTAGGTCAAACCTTAATTGGCCAAAGTAAGGAAACATGACTCAAAGTCGCCGTGGTTTTGTTGCCTTGTTTGGCACAATAAAACTAATGTGTGCGCTATGGTTAGCAGCATGCTACGTAGTTTTGGTTGGCGAGTTTTGGAGTTATGAAATTAGTAAGCCCTCAATAGATCTTTATATGATCTTGACTATTGAGCTGCGCGGATTGACTTTGTAATTTGACTTGTAAATAATGTTACATCATTGGATGAAGTAACATTTAAGAGTCACGTCATTCAAGAAATGCGAGCTTAAATAAATTAGTCATTAAGTGTAAGACGAGTAGCCAGTATGAGTAGTGTTTTGCTCTCTATCCAATTATTGGGAGTGGATGGAGCAAAATTTCATGCACTATTATAGTGTGCATTGAAATATCACATGAAGTTAAAAGATTAGCGCTTAGAAGCTGCAAAATCTATTAACACTAAGTGAAAAGATTAGCGCTTAGTGGCTGCAAAATCTATGAGCATTGCCAACTTGTCTAAGTCAGGACACTTACTGTTTCCACACTTAGGTGTGAAACATGAGGAGGGGCTTCTTTGTATGATTCCTTAGCTAGGCTAACGTTTTTGAATAACATTTACCACTAAGCGCAAACGTTGCAGCATAGTAATGAAAAGCTCAAGGCCGACAAGGTTGTTATGACTCTAAGAATTTGACGCATCACTTGTGAGAGCATTGTGTTGAATTAGACTCTTTAGCCTAATTCCCGCTTAAGTTACTTCAAGAGCTGTCAAAGATTGATAGCTTATTCTCTCCTTCTTATGGATAGTAGAATTAATTGCAAGTAACTATGAAGCGAGAAATAGATATGGCAAGAGGAGTATCGTCATTTTTCAACTAGATGCATTAAAGTGTATGGAGAATAAAATTGACTTGAAGGGGCAGGGGATTAGCACTTACTAGTTAAATTTGCGATTTAGGCGCACTTGAAATCTCCATGACATCCTTTTATGATCTAGTAAATATGAGTTAGTTGTGAGTCATTACCTAGTTGGGCCTAAACCTTTAAAACTTGTCTTCGAGAACTTACACATAAAGATGATTGGAATTAGTTTATGACATTGGTCATGAACCGGTGGCTTATTATACTAAATCACATTAATGAGATGATGACACGATGGTTTGAGTAGGCCTTCTCGGGCCCACTCGCTTATGACATCCTGTTCTCATGTGAATGTGTAACTTTGTTCGCAATGGTTGCGCACAAGTAAGTAGGAAAGCCATAGAAGGTCATTTGTATTGGCGCATTTAGTCCACTATGATTTTTGTGACTAGATATGTGTAAGGATATGATAGCTAAGCCTCAATCTTGACACATTTATAGATTACGATACGCATCTGAGTCAAGACTATTTGATTTCCCATAAGTCAAAAGTTTTGAGATGATTTTTTGACATTGCACATATGAGGTTGAGATCAATTAGATAACAGCTTTTGTGCTTTTAGTTTTGACCAAGGTGGCGAGTATCTATTTGAGTTATTTTAGAGAACTCTGTGAAGAGAAATGGATGCTTAGAAAATTGATTATTCCTAATACTCAACAACACAATGGTGTAGTAGAGATAAGGAATTAAATATTGTTAATGTTAGGTGGATAATGGCGCAAAATGTTTCCCAATTAGGAATTGCACTAGTTTGCTGCCTATATCCCTAACTACATGCCCTCCATATCAGATTTTACACTCCATTTGAGTAATGGATTAGCGGAGAGCCATCTGTGGGCGATCTGTAACCGTTAAGCAGCTTATCCTTATTTTACTTCTCATAAGATTACGAAGTTAAGACCTAGGGTTCTATAGCGCATTATTGTATGCTGTCTTGTGAACACATAGGGTCACGTGGTGCATTATTGTATGCTGTCATGTGCACCCTCCGGGTCATGTGCATATAGGTAAGCAGCTTTGTGGGAGTGTAACTAAGTCACATAAAGTTTTCTTAGTAAAGGTGACGTGAATAGAGTTTTGGAACTCTATAAGATAGAGAATTCTAAGCATAACGCTTTATGTAGCCTAGTTGAGAATGGAAAGAAATTTCCAATATCCTAGGGGTAGTGGGAGTGATATGCCTACTAATGGATTAATCCATTAGAGGAGAATACTCTACATTCTTAATTGCGTGGTAGCGAATGTGAAAATTTTCCACGTCATCACTGGGTGATTGAGAGGAAAACATTCATGATTGCTCCGCAAGATGATAAAGAGCCTAGGATAATGCCAAAGGCTCTAGTCTCCTGTTTTTAGAAAGTGGATTAATGTTGCGCAGTTTAAGACAAAGTCTTTGAGGATTAACCATTTCTATAATTTGGTTGACTTTCCATTATGACGCGAAACTGTTCTAAAGTTATGCGTAATTTGGATAGTCATTGTTGAGGCATAAGGCTCGCTAGACACTGAAAAGTCGCACCATTGAGGAAAGTGTAGACCATGAGAAGACTTCCTCCTGGGGAGTGAGGTTATTTTGACTTCCTCCTAGGGAGTGAGGTTATTTTGACTTAGGCTATGATTGACATAAGTTCGGAACATTAATTTGTGGACATTGTGACCCAACTTCTCGTTGGAGAATTGGATAAGTAGATCCGTAGGGATTTACCTTCTGTTTTTATGGTGAAAAGTTAGGAGCGCAAAAAGGTTGCTAGTTCCAATAAATCTTTTACAGCCTAAAACAGTTATCCAAATAGTGGTTCTTAGATTTCGTCAAGCCATGATAGGCAAACGATAATCGATGAAGACCACTGAGGCATGATCAATGGTCCAAAAGAAGTTTTTCCTTACTTAGTCATTATAAGCCAGGAATTTATAGGGTTGTCGCCACCTAGGATGGGCAGTCCTCTATTTTAGATATGATGGACATGGGTGATGTAATTTATATGCTCGGATATACGATCCTTAGGGATTGTTTTGGGAGAATTCATGTTTTGTCTTCGATGACTTACATAAGGAATATCCTAAAACGATTCTAGATGCAAAATCGCAAACCCATTGACTTACCTATCGGTAAAAGCTAGAGCCTTAGCTATTGAGTGAATCCTCGGATTGTCTTTAAGATAAACAAATGACCTATATTCGTTGATCTTTTCTTTGTTGTGGGAGCCTAAAGTACGCTATGTGGGCGTATCCAGCATAATAAGTGTTATCTTTGGTAAATGGTCAATTGAATTGTTTAGACATTGACCTTGCTCGTTAGATTGTGGATAGAATGCTTTACTAGTAGTATATTAATTTGCTCCTTGTAAGATTCTATGCGCTATTTGGGTGCATCTGCGCTAGTTGGGCGCATCAAGAATGAACGCAAATTGGTCACCAAAATATCTTTAGAGAGGATATTGCGCAAGAGGTAGTGATCTTAAATCACTTCATGTGAGGCGCACATGGAGGATTCCATTGTATATGCTTATCGCAAGAGGTGCTGATAAGGCTTATGTTTGGAATCTAGAATTGTGATTTTGAATCACTTCATGTGAGGCGCACATGGTGGATTCCGTTGTATATACTTATCGCAAGAGGTGCTGATAAGGCTTATGTTTGGAATCTAGAATTGCACAAGCTGTGGTCATTTTTTTTAAAAATCGATCACTTATTTTGAGATGATGGGATGTTGACACTATTATGGTTTGTGTCATAATGATTAGCAGATGATGATGTCAGCAAGCAAGATTGGCTCACTCACACGAGCAATCGCCCTTGGCGCTTGGGAGCGAGCAAGGTTGAGACTAGTGGTTTATTTTTTATTTGGAGCCAAGAGAGGCTTAAATTATCCACTATGCATGTCGCCTTGGTTACAACCAAGATGAGGTCGTGTTAAGGACCAAACATGGATGTTAGTACCCACTTTCCATGTTATGCCAGTTATGGTTAGCCAGATGTGAGATCTCATTTGGCGCCTAGAAGGCGAGCAAATAGAGAATTCGGGTTAGGCGCTAGAAAGCGACTAGACTAATATCTGTACGGTGTATCGAGTATGACGTCACTCTTTTAGAAGAGTTACTCCACCGTAACATGTATTCATACTACATGTGCTTGGCGATCGAGTAATGAGGTGAGAGAATGGATCCCTGTTTCCTCACCGTGTGAGTCTTACATGTCATTATTGATATGACTTTCATTTATGTACCCTTTTGTGACTTTTGACTATGTCATAAGGTAAGGGGTTGATGTTCTGCTACTTTGGTATGTTGCCTGCGGTCATGTATGATTCGGCCTTAAGGGACATCACTGGGAAAGCGGTCAATCCTAAACTAAATGGCATGAGGGCAAAGGGAAGATCATCTAATATTACACCACTATTGTATATTCACTGCCGGCAACTCACATCGCTCTGTATGATAGGCGAATTGAGTGTGAATATATTGCAAGAATTGAGAGGGTCAAACATGCTCTTTTTGAGGGATTAGAGATGTTTTTTGGACCGGTGTAATTAGATGGGTCTGGGGTATATGAGACACTATTTCTATTCTTTTTGGGTTGATGTCTTTATGCTGGCTCATTTTGAGTTTCTAGTATAGAGCTCCCACAATGCAGGTGTTCTCAGCAGTCGCACGGTGCATTGGCTAGTATGAGATTGTTCTTTTTTTGGGAGATTGAGATAGAGATGTGGCAGTGTCATACCAACTCATGTGCGAGTGGGAGATGTTAGAAATTGGGCGCCCATGTGGCATGACCCTTTGAACCTTTTGAAGGTGAACTTTTTGATCCTTATCCATGTAAATTTGAATTTGAATTCAAACTTATTTGGATAATCATTCAGGATATCTATATCTATCATATCAATAGATATGGATAGATGGATAGATAGATATTGGTTATATATCAGATTATATGGTTAATCTAATATATTGAATTAGAGACGTATATCAGATACGTTATGGGGTTTTTACCCATAACCTTTTTTTTCCAGACTCTCCTCTCTCTCTGACTCTCTCCCAAAAACAACGATCAAGTCTTTTACACTGTGAATTGTGTGGGTGATATTCATTCTGTAATATCACTCCACTGTTGGGTTGATTAATCATTCAGGAAGCACGTGATTTACCCACGAGGTTCTATCATCTAAAGGTATGATCTAAATATTTTTCATCCGCTGCGGTTTTTACTACTTTTTGTTTTACAGTCTATAAACAATTATTTATTTTTCCTTTTCGAATTTTTTTGAATTTTTTATTTATTTTATTTTATTTTATTTATTTATTTATTTATTTTTTGGAGTGTGTATATCTCTTGTAGCGTGAAGGAGGAGCATGAGGAGGTGGAAGGTGACGATGATGAAAGTGACAATGACAATGCCGAATAATGCACTTATGAAGTTCTCTAAACATTTTAGTAAGAAGTTTGTATTAAAAATATATATTTCTTCTACATTATTATACTACGTACCAAGAGAAGAATAAGTGTGTCTTAAGCCTAATTCAAACAAATTGTCTGTGCATAGACTTGCATTATATTTCTCATAATAAAGGGTTAAATGTAATAATTCTATGAATTGGATTTTGATAAACATTTGAGGGTTGTTTGCTTTAGCTCTATTTATGAATATATTATTTGTTTCATTTGTTAGCGAGCTTGATATATATTAATGATCACATTTTTAACAATTTAAACTTTTGAGACTGGTGGTGTGTGAGCGTTTAGGTTGAGAGAGATTTTAGTTATTGTTTGCATGAAGAAATTACACACGAAAGAGGGAAAGAACTACCGTGTGTGTATATATATATGTGTGTGTGAAAAAAAGAACTATTTATATGCAACGTAATTTTTTGAAAAGGATGAAAAGCTATGGAGAACAGAAAGAATAAGGAAGTGGAAGTGGCAAATGTTGCTGAGGGCTACATATGGTGAAAGGTATTTGTGATTCAATGTGGTAAGTTTTATAGTAGGGTTGAAATGGATGGTTGTGATGGGGTGGATGGCGGATATTGTGGGTTTGTGGTCTAGTATTCACTACAACATATAAGAGTTTTAGAGATTAAATTTCTTGGTCTCTAAAAATGAAAATTTGTTGCAAAAGATATTTAGGGATCAATTTTTATCGTAGTAAGGATAGTCGCTAAAATGCCATTTCGAAAAATAAAAAACAAGGCTTTTAGCGACAAAATTTTGAAAATGTCACTAATAAATAGATTTTTAGGAACAAAATAATTTGGTCTCTAAATGTTTTATTTTTTGAGACAAAAAATTTGGTCCCAAAAGAATAATAATTCATCACTAATGTCTAATTTTTATTACTAAAAATATAATAATGACACTTCATAACAAAAATATTTAGCCTCTAAAAATTAATTTTGTCCCTAAATTTTAATCTCTAAAACCTTAAATTTTTTGTAGTGATAGTCAAGCTTAAAAGTGGATTTTACAACAAGTTGAAAGAGCAAATGATATATTGCCCACGTGAATTTCAAAGAAAAAAATTTGTTAAACAAAGTAACTGAGATGGATGGAGGGCGTAAATTGTGACATATAATAAAGTTCATGGTTTAAATTGATGAAATTGAAATCTTAGCATTTAATTTGACAAACACGTGAAATTTTGAATTTTTTTTTATTTTATAATTTGTTGCATAATTTATTATTAGCAAAAATAAGCATAGAAATATGTGAGTTCAATTTTCACAAATTATTTGCACTAACAAAATTTTTATTTGCACGTGGAAAAATTCACACTTCAAAGTAGGGGTGCGGGGTCATGAAGGAAGGGATTGGGGTGGGTAGGATTTCGGGGTAAAGAGGGGTAAGAAGAGTGGGGGAGTGACAAGGGATGGCAGGGAAGATCGTTGAAGGTAGGGATGGAATAGTAGGAAAAGGTTAAGGAGGGGTTATGAGAGGGTAAGAGAGGAGTTGGTTGTGGCAATTGAGGGATTTTCTATGGTGGTAGGCAAGGAGTGGGGGATCTGCATAGGGGAAAGGAAAGAGGAACAGCGGTGAAAAAATTGAAGGGGCATTTGGTATCTCCTCGAAGGCAGCTTTTTTTTTTGATCGGCAAATCAAAGAAGCTTTATTGATGAAATTATAGTAAAATGTACAAGATAAAATGCATCAATAAAGGAAAGCGAGCGCAAAAGCATCACAATGGGTTCAATCATCCCAACCAGGTTGGCACAAAAAAGCCCATCCTATCATTTGCTAGCACCGCCAAGGTTGGTGAGCAACCAACCGAACAAAGAGGAAAGAAAGACATAAAGCAGCAGAGCTGCAGCTACCAAACACCCACAGCAGCACAAACTAACACCCACTGCAGCACTACAGATGCTGCTGCAAGACCAACAGATAAAACATCAACAGATAGACCATCAGATCAAAATCAGGTTGCTGCTCGATATTGCCTCTGCTCAGATCAAAATCAGATCGAAACCAATCCAGCAGCATGCAAACTTAGAATAGCAGAACAACAGGTAAACAAAACCAGCAGCACGTAAAACTCAGATCAAAACCAACCCAGCAACATCCTTTGGAACAGATAAACAAATTCACCAGCCATAGAACAGATAAGCAAATCAGAAACATACTAGAACAGTGCATCAATCAAAATGGAGCAGATTAGCAGTAGCTCACTAGAATCCCCATTCACTGAACCCCCAAATCTAAACCAATTCATTAAACTTCACTGAGCACCCTGTGTGTGTTAGCCTCTGTGGTCCTTGGAGATGCTAATTTGCAGCTGTAACTCGCGTTTTTGTTTACCCTTCATTGAGACAATGCCTAACAGCTGAGATGTTGTAGAGGAAGTCATTGATCGAAAAGTGGAGCTTTGTGGACATAGCTTTCAGCCAAATGGCAATTCTGGTGACAATGAACTCTTGCAACTCCTGCAGATTTGGCGAAGAAGCTTGAAAGAGACATTCATTCCTATGTTTCCAGATGGACCAGAAAGTTACTAGAGAGATGGCACTCCAAATTCGACGTTCAGACTTTCTGCAATCATGACTTGACCACCATAGCAGCAGATTTGGGACAGAATTTGGGACAACCCAAGTGGTCCCCCACCATTGTAACAGCCCAGTCCAGACTTTCCACACCAAAGGGCAAGAGATTAGCACATGTTCTACTGTTTCCTGCTGCGCTTGACAGAAAATGCAAAGAGTAGAGGCAGACCAATCCAAAATACCAATACGCTGAAGGAAGATAGAGGTTTTTAACTTATATTTCCACGCAAGCCAGCTGAAAAATTGCACTTTGGACGGGAGTTGCTTGTTCCACACCAGACGAATAGAATTATCATAAGCACCTTGGACAGTGCTGGTATGATTATAAAATACCGAGGCAAGAGACTGCCCTGCTATAGCTTCTAACCACACTACACTGTCATGGGCTTCCAGATTTAGTGTAGGAGTTGGAGATAGGGTGGCAGTGAGTCTAAGTAGCTCGCTTTTCTCCCAGTCAAAGAGGGGCCTCCTAAATGTGAAAACCCAATGCTTTGTAGGGCCAAAGACATCCACGAAGTCCTTGAGTAACCCATCCTTATTGAGTGACAATCTGAAGATCCGAGGAAACTTATCTTTTAGGCAAATATCTCCACACCAATTATCAAACCAAGGCCTGATTCTACCTCCATTACCCACCTTTAATTGTAGGTTATTGGCATAGTATTGAAAGAGGGACTCATTCAGCTCCACTGCAGATACAATGCCATTCCAAATATTTGAAAACTTAATGCTTGGGCTGAGGTTTGGGAACCATCTCCCCACCAAGGAATTTGTATTTGCTACAGATGACTTTCTTCCATAAAGAGTCATTTTCAGTTGCAAACCTCCACCACCACTTTAGGAGTAGGCACACATTGACATCCCTAACTCTTCTAATGCCTAAACCACCCTACTTTATGCTCCTTGTAACCTCTGCCCATTTCACTAAGTGGATTTTTCGCCTGGAATCTATGCCTCCCATAGGAATGAGGCTTGAATTTTATCTATCTCCTTAGCAACTCCTTCAGGCAGCCTATACAAAGATAAGAAGTATATAGGTAAGCTTGATAGAACTGCTTTCACCAATATTAATCGTCCTACGAAGGAGAGGAGTCTCCTTTTCCAACCAGCAAGTCTCAACTTAAACTTATGTATGACAAGTTGCCATGTTTTCTTTCTCCTTGGATTAGCACTCAAGGGCAATCCTAGATACTTAATTGGAAGAGTTTGGGTCGTACAATTCAGTAGGGATGCAAAAACAGCAAGTTCAGAGGTTGAAATACCAACACCACAGACTACGCTTTTGTGGTAATTGATTTTGAGGCCTGAAGTCACTTCAAAACATCTGAGTGTTCTTTTCAAAGCTAAGACTTCTGACAGCTCAGCTTCGCAAAACAGTAGTGAATCATCTGCGAATTGTAGGTGGGAGAGTCGCACTTGGTTGAATCCAATAGATACCCCTTTGAACAGATTCAACTCCATAGCTCTCTGAAAAAGTATGTTTAGGGCCTCAACAACCAAGTTGAATAGGAGTGGTGATAAGGGATCACCTTGCTGAAGACCCTTTTGGGGACTGAACTCCTTGGTTGGAGAGCCATTAATAAGAACTGAAATTCTCGCAGTGGAGACGCATTCCCGCATCCATAAGATCCATTTTTGTCCAAACCTAAAATTTGTAAGCATTGAGAATAGAAAATTCCAATTGATAGAATCAAAAGCCTTTTCAAAATCTAATTTAAAGAGCAACCCTGTTTTCTTGGATTTATGCCAGCCATCCACAATTTCATTTGCGATCAAGACTCCATCAAGAATGCTTCTACCCCCTAGGAAAGCTGATTGTGAGTCCCCAATTACCGTAGGCATGACTTGTTGAAGCCTAGCTGTGAGTACTTTTGAGAGAATTTTGTAAGCAGAGCCAATCAAACTAATGGGTCTGTATTCACTTAGGGACACAGGTTTCACCTTTTTTGGGATGAGAGTTATAAAAGAACTGCTTAAACCTGGAGCCAGTTTTCCATTAGCATAGAAGTCTTTCATAAAGTTAAGAATATCATCTTTGAGTAGCTTCCAAAATTTCTGAAAGAACAACAAGTTGAAACCATCTGGGCCTGGGGCTTTGTTCCCATTGCAGTCTTTGATTGCTGCCCAAATTTCTTCTTCAGCAAATTCAGCTTCTAGCAAGTGAAAAGAAGTACTGAGCCTAACACTCTTAAAGTCTCCAGTTCAAATAGGTCTGATTTTCCAATCATCTGTGAATAATTTTGAGAAATGATTCCATGCCTCATGCTTGATAGCATTTGGCTCCTCGAATGACGCATCCCCTACAGTAATGGAGTTGATGGTGTTTCTAGCTTGCCTACTACTTGCCATTGCATGGAAGAATTTGGTATTCCTGTCACCTTTTAGTGTCCAATCCATCCTCGACTTTTGGAGCCACTCCCATTCCATCTTCCTGCTTAGTGACCACTTTTCATTTCTTTTCTCTCTTAGTATTTTCAACTCTGCCTCATCCAAGGGTCTTGTTTCAGCTATTAGATCTAGTTCAGGTAGGACAGATTCTGTATCTTTTAGTTTGTTTGCAACATTACCATAGACTTCTTTACTCTACTTTTTTAATGCCATTTTCAGAACCTGCAGTTTCTTTTTCAGGATGAGTCCATCAGACCCTCGCAACTGTGATTCCCTCCAAGTGGTCTCCACCATAGAAGTCAGGTTTGGGTGCAGGAGCCAAGCATTTAGAAACTTGTATGGTTTAGGCCCCCAATCCCTTTCATCCTCCATAAATACAAGTGGACAGTGATCAGAGACAGTTCTGGGAAGACCCCAAAGCTTTAGCTTGAACCTTATCAACCACTCAGGGCTAATGAGGAACCTGTCAATTCTAATCCTTTAACATGTCTTATTAGTGTTTTTTTTTTCTTTTTTTTTTTTTTCTCTTTTTTACAATCAATAAAAAAGTAATTATGAATATGAAACTTATTACATAAAACGGGACAATCATTGTCCAACAACACATATCTATAAGCTTGACAACCACCATTTAAATTCAAAACCTTATACAAAAGAATAAAAGAATGAATTGCCTTAATCTCAATTGAGGTTAGCCCATGAATAGATAGATCAATATGTACAATATTAGGAAACTATACAAGATAGGAAATAACATAGAAAATGAAATAAAATCAAGGGAACATAGAAAAGGAAATAAAATCAAGGCCTAAAAAATGGTCATCACAAAAAAGGGTGATATTCTAGAATATTATGTATACTATATTTCAACATTCCCCTTCAAGCTGGCGTGAAGATATTTGATAAACGTAGCTTGGCAATGGATGACTGAAGCAAAGATGGTCCCACGGACTTGGTAAACATGTTTGCTAACTGCTGTGAAGAAGAGACAAAGGATGGACTCACAATACTAGTCCGAACCTTTTCTCTAATGAAATGTATGTCAACCTCAATATGCTTGGTATGCTCGTAAAGCATAGAATCAGAGGATAACATAATGGTAGACTTGTTATCACAAAATAAAGAAGAAGGAGCAGTCTCAGTAAAACCTAACTCCGTCAAAATAGAGCGAAACCAAAGAAGCTCACATGTTCCTTGTGCCATAGCTTGATACTCAGTCTCTGCAAATGACTTAGACACAACTGCTTGCTTCTTACTTTTCTATGATATAAGATGATCACCATAGAAAGTACATAAGCCAGATGTGGAACGTCGATCAGTTCTAGATCCCGCATAATCGACATCAGTGAAACAAGAGAGTCTAGATTGAAGACCGGCTGTGAAAAATAGTTACAAGCCAAGAGAGTCTTCAAATACCTTAAAATATGACGAACTGCGTCAAGATGCTCTGTACGAGGTGCATGCATAAATTGACTCATAACACTAATAGCAAATGTCAAGTTAGGTCTAGTGTTGGTCAAATAAATGAGACGTCCTACAAGACGCTGATGCATGCCAAGGTCATTCAACAACTCACCAAACTCTGATGTGAACTTGACATTAGGATCCATAGGAGTAGAAATAGGTTTACATGCAAACATACCAGTATCCTTAAGCAAGTCAAGAGTATACTTTCTTTGAGACAAGGAAATTCCCTATTTCGAGCGTGTAACCTCAATTCCCAAAAAATACTTGAGACTTCCTAGGTTGTTGATAAGTCTGACCCAAGTTCTCCTTTACTTGACCAATGTTGGTAGGGTCGCCACCTGTGAGAATAATGTCATTGTGACAACCATCTCCTTGATTAATTAAGTTAATTATGTGCTTAATGTGCTTAATATTGATCATGTGATTACATGTTAATTATGGTGCCATGTGTTATATGCATCGCAATGTTATTGTGAATAGATATGTATAAATATGAAATGAACCTGTCTGATTCAATAATTTAACCAAGTTAGAATTGAATACTAGGGTAAGTAATTAGAGCCTAATTCATAATGGTATAATTAAGTTTAGTCTAATTAGTTAGATTATGTTGAGACTTAATTTAATTTGAGTGAAAATAATATAGTTTAATTTAACTTAATAGGTAATTCAAGAATAATTAGAAAATTTATTATAATCCTAACTTCTACTCATCAAGTTGAACAAAGAAAAGGAACCTGAAAGAAAGAGAGAGAGAGAGAGAGAGAGAGAGAGAGAGAGAGAGAGAGAGAGACCAAGTGAGTTTTGCTGGAGACAAAACTTGAGGGAGTTCTAGAGAGCTCACCAAAGAAGAGAAAAACAAGGGGAAAAAGAGAGCTAGGAAGAACTTCAACAATTCAAGCCTTCAAGGTAGAAATTTCCTCCTAATTTTATAAAATCAAGCTATGATGCTCATGAAATTCTGGAATGTAAGTTGATCTTTAGGAGAAATCATGCCAAATCAGAAGTTTTGTTCATGAAAATAGGAGTTTAGAATATATGTGTCTTATTATGGAAGAATAGGATGATTTCACTCTCACACGCAACATGCATGCATAATTTCATGGAAAATTGTTTGAATACACTTGACATCTTGCATGGTTCTTCAATTGAAAATGAAATCTCCATGAATTTGGAGGATTAGAACCCAAACTTGCATGCTTTATGAACATTCATGTTAAATTCAAGAGTTTAATGTCTTACATGAAAATTGAGCTTCAATTGGAAGTTATGAGTCTTGATTAAAGTTAGATATTTTATATTCAACATGTTTTTGAAGAGTTTCGGATGTTAAATTGCATGGAATTAAAATTAGAATTTGCAAAGGATGAGTTTCCAAACAAGAGCAATTTTCGGATTCAAGATTACCCAAAACCGCACGTACGGCCTGGACCCCTGCATGTGCGGAAAACATGACATTTTAAAGCTTAGCTACTACTTTAATTGCACGTGTGGGGCACATCTGCAGTGGTCGTTCCACACGTGCGGCCAGTACCCTTGCACGTGAGGTTTTCAGGTTGGTCCCAGTTTCATTTTCGCTCCATTTTTCTACCTTCCGGGCCTCCGTTTGCATGATTTTTTAAGTGTTTTTCATGTGCATAAGCATCTCATGAATATGAATCAAATAAAAGAACGAATAGAAATAACCGAACAAACAAGTAATGAAGAAACCGAATAAGTATAAGTACCAAACTGAATAGAAATGACTGAATGTAATTAAGTTGTATGCTTGAATTTGTTTGTTTACACCGGAAGCCGCATCTTACGCATGTAATTCAAGGAGCCTACTATGAGTAACAATATTGTAAAGCTATGTTCAATTGTAATTATTTTCTGATCAATGAATGTCACTGTTTTCTGAACTGTGTTTACTGAATAAATGATTGTCCTAATTTATGAACTGCACTCATGGCATCCATAATAGCTGTTACTGCTACTGTTACTGTTAATGTTACTGTTACCATTAGCGTTACAAAGATCTCTGTCAGTTCCAATTCTTGGAACTACTGTTTACTGTATTGATGGCCATCAAATGACTATTCGGTCTTTAAGATCTATTGTATTGTTCTGCTATTAGATGTACCACATATAACTGATATGATTTCAATTAATGCATGAGATACTGCTTTGTGAATTGAATCATTACTGAAACTGATTGATTTTAAATGATAGTAAGGATGTCATTCATAACCACTTTACATAATTGTTATTTATTGGGCCCTAGCTCACTATTTAATATATATATGTAGGTGATCAAGTGCTCAATCAGTACCGAAACCCCGTTTTGTCAAGCCAACTACTGTGTCTCACCGCAAGGTTCCGAACCGATACGTGTCAAGGCTGTTGGGTGTTTCTAATTTGCCCACTTGTGACTATGATCATATGTTATAAAGTTTTTGTTTCAGAATTTTGTTTTGACTGTTTGGTTATTGGGATTTAATTCCCTAACTTATATTTTAGTTTGTACATAAATGTGACATGGACTTATGTGACTATCTGAATATATCATATAAGGTTTGTTTGTTCATGTAAGTCCGCACAACTCATTAGATGATATATTATGTTATTTATTGGCTTCCACTAGCCCCTATTATTGTATTACTGTTAAGCAGGCCTTTGGTAATCATGGTTTACTGACTGGTTACGATGCTGAACCTATAAGGGCGGGGTTTGGGGCGTGACAGAGTGATATCAGAGCACGAGTTATACCGCACACACGCATCCAAATGAGGCACACACGCATCCAAATGAGCTATAGTGATGTCCTAGAAAGTAAAGTAAGGCATTGCATAAGCATGTATGAGTGTGTGTGGATATGTTATATGTATATGTGTTAACATAAAAATGAGAACCATCTTTCGTATGTTTATTATTGCCATAGTTTATATAGTACAATGGAGAATATAAGAAATATAGATTAAACTGAATCATCAGATGCAAGAATTGCACAGTTGGAAAGAATGGTAGAATTATTAATAGAATCACTGAGACAACAACAACAAAAATCAACAGCTCCCACCTCCTCCTCTGCCACCGGTGTAAGTTGAACCAAACAACAATGATAATATCATTGCCCTAACACAAAAGTTCAACAAAATGAAGCCACCAACATTCCAAGGAGGTCTTGAGCCACTAAAATCCGAAGCATGGATCTTAGAAATTGAAAAATTATTTGAAATATTCTCGTGTTCTAAGGCACAAAAAGTGTTATTGGCTACTTTCATGTTACAAGAAGAGCAAGGCAATGATGGATGCTCACCCGGGGACAACAACGATTCTATGACTTGGGCTCAGTTCAAAAAGGCATTCTATGACAAATTATTTTCCCCAATGGTGGTTTGGGACCCGCAAAGTATCCCTAGTTTGAACAGTTAAAGTAGGGTACTATGTTTGTGGCCAAATATGAAGCTAAATTTACGGAGCTTGCTCGGTATACACCACATATGGTAGATAATAACTATAAAAAGGCCAAAAAAATTGAGGAGGACTCAATGTGGAAATACTTGCCCGGGTCAATGTTCTCAAATTAACCAAATATGTAGATGTTCTTGATAGAGCTATCATGTCTGAGGCAAATATTGCAGCTTTAAGGGCAGGCCAAGACACCAATGACTGATGGGAAGGGCAAAAAGCCAAGGATTTTCATTTCAAAAAGGGTAGGAACAACTCACAGAATAAGAAACAGAATACAAGGGTCGACGAGTAGTGCCAGTCAATGGAACAATTCTACACCATCTTGTCCAGAATGTGGTAGACGGATCTCATGAACACGAATGAAATAAAAATAATGAATAGGAAAAACCGAACAAACGAATAACGAAGAAGTCGAATAAGTATAAGTACTGAACTAAATAGAAGTGACTGAATGACATGAATGTAATTGAGTTTGCTTGAATTTGTTTGTTTAGGTTGGAAGTCACATCTTAAGCACGTAATTCAAGGAGCCCACTATGAGAAACAATGTTGTAAAGCTATGTTCAATTGTAATTATTTTCTAATCAATGAATGGCACTGTTTTCTAGAATGTGCCTTACTAAATAAATGATCGTCCTAATTTGTGAACTGTACTCATGGCATCCATAATAACTGTTACTGCTACTGTTACTGTTACTGTTACTGTTAATTACTGTTACCATTACCGTTACAGAGACCTCTGTCTATTCCAATTCTTGGAACTACTGTTTATTGTATTGATGGCCATCAAATGATTATTTGGTCTTTAAGATCTATTATATTGTTCTGCTATTGAATGTACCACATATGGTTGATATGATTTCAATCAATGTATCAGATATTGCTTTGTGAATTGAATCATTACTAAAGCTGATTGATTTTAAATGAGTGTAAGGATGACATTCATAACCCCTTTACATAATTGTTATTCACAAATAATTTTAAATGAGTGTAAGGACGTCATTTATTTGAACTATCATGATTTTCACAAATAATAACATAATATGAAAAATAAATAACATACCCAGATCAGTTATGCGAAACCTTCAAGTGACCTAAAATTGATTGAACATAAACCTAATAATAATATTAATGGAAAATGGTTTCTCTCTCTTGACCCTCTTTAAAATACATTGAATTCAGAATTATTGATGGGTAGTTTGAATGTCCTTTTATAGGTAGAGAGAGGACCATTTTCCTTATTCAACAATGATTCCACTTTCCGTCAAAGTAACTTATAGTGATGAAAACTAGTGAAGAAAATAAATTGTCACTAAATAAAATAATCCATGACGAATTATAAAATTTTGTCACATATAATAAAAAAATAAAAATAATAGGTGACGAAATTTATTTTCGTCAACAAATATTTCTTTTTAGGTGAGAAAAAATTACGTTTTGTCACCGAAGGTTTTCCCACTAATTTTTTTTTTGGTGGCGCCAAAATTTTGAGACTTTTGATGAGAAAAAAATTTGTCACTAATTATAAAATTATTAGTGAGGAATATATTTTCGTCACCAATAATTTTGTATATATGTTTTTTGAGAAACTTGATTTTAAATATTTTAAGACCATTTGGTAAGAAATATATTTTTATCACTAATAATTTTTAATATTTTGAGACTTTTTAGAGAGGAAATTATTTTGTCATTAATTTTGGAGGAAAAATTTTGACATATTGGGCGGTAATGGAAAAAAATAGATTACTAACTTTTTTCCCTTTTTTATTTTTGTTTATCAGTTTTTCTCCATCCCCCTCTCAGTCTCTCTCTGTCTCTAAACAAAACACAAGTTAATTAGCTCTCTAAGTAACTTATGGTGACGAAAAGTAATGAAAAAAAATAAATTTCGTCACTAAATAAGAATAATTTGTGACGAATTATAAAATTTTGTCACACATAATAAAAAAGTAAAAATAATAGGTGTCAAAATTTATTTTTGTCAATAAATACTTCTTTTTAGGTGAGGAAAAATTAAATTTCGTCACCAAAGCTTGTCCCTCTAATTTTTTTGGGTGACGCCAAAATTTTGAGACTTTTAGTGAGAAAAAAATTTGTCACCAATTATAAAATTATAAGTGAGGAATATATTTTCATCACCAACAATTTTAAATATTTTTTTTGGAAAATTTTAGTTTTAAATATTTTGAAACTATTTGATAAGAAATATATTTTTATCGTCAATAATTTTAATATTTTAAAATTTTTAGTGACAAAATTATTTCATCACTAATTTTAAAGTAAGAACTTTGAGATTTTGCCGTAATGAAAAAAAGAACTCTACTAATTTCCCTCCTTTTTTTTGGTGCCTCAATTTTCCTCTCATCCACTAATTTTATTTTTTTATATCTAATATTACCACATTCTTCTTATGAAGCATCCTTATTTTGAACTTGAGGGAAATCGCTTGACTCTCTTTCTCGCTCTCTCTCTCTCTTTAAACCCTAATCTCTCTCAACCGATCTCTCTCTATGCCCTAATCTCTCTCAACCGATCAATTACAACGATTTGAAATTATCTGAATTTCTAGTCCTGATCTCTCTCAACCGATCGATTGCAACGATCTAAATTTCTGGTGCGAAGCAGAGGTCTCGCAGTGCCTCCTCGAATCTTTTCACTGTAACGATCTGAAAACTATGTTTGATTGCATCTTCGATCTGTTCATCGATGTCAACTTCGTCGGTGTTGTGTGCTTGCAGGTTTGAAAGGCTCTCACATCTGGGATTGCAGGCTATACAGCAGCCTCTTTCTATTGCCAGCTGGAAGGAATAAATTGGGTATGTGGCCTTGGATTCTACTTCTACCTTTTATTATGATTTTGTGTAGATTTATTGCCAAGACTTGTGAGTTCATGTCTGCAATTTTTGCAGACTTTGTATTGCCTCATTTCTTGTAGTTGTTTCTTGTTTCAGTACCTTTATAATATATTGGCTTTAAGGTTGTTGGTTCTTAAGGATTCTATTTGAATATAGAGAATAGGAAAAAAGAAATTGTTCTTTATCAGTTGAATATATAGAACCTGTTCTGTTTGGAATTGAAGAATTAGAGAACTAGGGCTTTCATGAAATAAAAGTGCTCACTTCTGTTCTGCCATTTGAAAATATTGTATTCTCATAAAGTATGTGCTTACATTGTGTTTTTTGACCAATCAAGTGGTTGATGTTTTTCTCTTTCACACACATCTGCAGAGAGTTTGGATTTTTGTATGGGTGTATCTGAGAGAGAAATAGAGGGAACGAGAGTTTGATATCTTGAAAAATGAAAATTTAAGGAAAATTTTATTGTAAAACACTTTTGTACAACTTCAGTTGGTACCATGGAAAAGCTTATAAAAAATGGTTAGTAGGGAAATCTACTTTTGCATTGGAGTTTACATAACAAAGCTAATTGTTCTTGATTTTTTGTCTAGTTAAGAAAGATGTAAATTTTTTTTGTAGGTTTCTTTTAAACATTACCTGGGACAATGAATGCAGAGTAGCCATTCCTACTGATTTTTAAAAATGAGGTCTGGCTACTTCATGTTGGAGTGAATAATATGAAATTCATCACATGCATATTTTGTTTTGCTAATAATAAACTCAAATTGTCGGAAATGATCAAAAATTCAATTCTCTTTTTTTCTTTTGGAAGTTGTTTTGAAATAGGACAACAGTAATATATTTTTCACCCAATCTATGTGGTGCATAATGGCAGTACCATCATGATGATCAGAGAGATGTAGACAATCGAGATTTCTGCTATTTTTTGATTTTCCCCTGTTCTACTTTTTGCATATCAAATGCTGATCTAATTTTCAATCCCTGACTTCGTAAGTGAGAAATTTGTTATTGACTAGAAGCCTGTTTTGTGGACCTCTGCTTCTCACATTCTGCTTCCTCAACACTGTTGCAATTTTTTACAGTGCCATAACAGCACTGCCATTTGGTGCCATTTGGTACCATTGTGGTGATAGTTCTCATATGGACTCTTGTCACATCACCTTTGCTAGTATTGGGTGGTATCGTAGGAAAGAATAGCAAAGATGAGTTTCAAGCTCTTGTTCGCACCACAAAATATCCTAGAAAGATCCCGTCATTGCCTTGGTATCGTGGAGCACTTCCTCAGATGGCAATGGCTGGGTTTTTACCTTTCAGTGCAATCTATATGAAGGTTTAAACAAGTTATTCGTGAGTTGAATTTTAACACATGATGGGTAACACATGTATTCCTACAAAATACAAATTAATGATGGTGTTTTCAAGCTTGTTTCTTTTGGTTTGGAAACAAACTGTTGCATCTGGGGTTTAGCAGATGTTAGGGTTAATAGAGAAAAAGCAAGGAAAGGAAGACCCCTTAGCAAAAAGCAACGGGAGGGGCGGTTGAACAAAACCTTCAATTTCTTATGCTTAGTCCGGTTATATTCTGAAATTTGAACATTTACTCATACATCTTTGTACAAAATCATAAAAGCATCTTTGTACAAAGCCATAAAAGAGCTCCCTATTACATTGTAGTGGATAGATTTATCAAATAAGTATGATTATCTTTAGTTTCCATATTTGGTTCTCCCTTTTATCTTTCTAAGTATGATTATTGACAATTGTGGTTTATGTTATGTATTTTTGTAAATTGCCTCTTTTCCGATTGATAATTTGTTGTTACACAACGAAGAGCAGAGGAAAAATGATAGGTATGAAGAATTTTTTCACTGCTTAATCAGTTATCCTTTTTCTGGTTTAAGATCTAATATAATGATCTTTTTCTTTATTTATGAGAATTTGTAACTAAAATGACAAAGGATGATGCTTTTTCGGTGGAGATATATTGAGCATAATAGCTTTGCTGGGTAGTGCGGATCTTGATAAGTACTGAACACTAACCATTCGACCATGGATCTAGGTTTGCAATAAGGTTAAGTTTGGTATTTCATACAGTACTGCTTGTTTTCCCTAAATACATAGTAAAATTACAACAACCATAGACATAGCTCTATTCTGAGTGAACCACATAAATATTTGTGTTCTTGTGTGATTAATTTCCTTTCTTGTTTTGTTGTTGTTTGTGTTTTGCCTCTTACCGATTCTGATTAGGTATATCGATTCCTGACAAGTTCATGTTTTGCAAATCTATGGATGGTGCAAGTTTAATTCCTCTTGTTCAGTAAAACCAGCCATCTTGTGCACAAGATGAACATGACATCCTACTATGCAAGGTATGGCTTCTCCATTGTACCTAACATACTTTCATCTTTTAAAATTGGTAATTCAATAATAAAAAGATTTCTTGAGAATAAGCTATCTGAGATGCTGTGCTTGAGCTTTGAGCAGATATGCCATAAACTGAAATTTGATTGTTTGGTTTAGTCCATTCTTGGATCTCCTAGACATTTGAAGAGCTTTTCTCATAACTCTACATGTTTATTTTGTTCACCGCATCATCTGACCACTGTTACTTCATTCAAGCCTATCCATGGCATCATGTTTCCTTTTCATTTTATTTTCTGCTGATTTGTCCATCAATATTTGAAATTTAAAAAAAAAAATTAGGCAAATTATAAACACTTGGTGAAACATTTTTTTTTTTATTGAATAAACCTCAAGCAATTATATCTTTCTTTGATATCTTCACTGTTGTATCTTTGCTGATATTGACATCGACATGGGCTTTTGTTGAAAATATTAGATGTGTTCAAATATAATGCTGAAGTATATTGAAGCTTTGCAAGTATATGTTGTTTGTTCTTGAGATTAATTTGTATTTTGTAGGAATACATGTGTTACCCATCATCTGACCAGTCAAATTCAACTCGGTATTAATTTGTGGTTTGAACTATTAATCCGTGTTGCTTTATCATCAAGGATCACCTCAACTCTTTGGAGTTTTGGATTGTTATATGCATTTCTACTAAATTAGTTTATAAAATAAAATTATTTATATGAGTTTAGATGTAATTTATAAGATATTAATGTTTTCCTTGTTTATTTTCTTTGCAGATTAGTTTTTGATGACGTTTGGAAGCATACTTGCAAATCAAAGATCAAGTGTTGAATTTTTTTTTCCTGAACTAATACTTAGTTCTTGTTTTAAACCTAGTTGAGTGTTATTTTATTTTTATTTTTTTGTGGACTTCACGTTAGTTCATTTTGGAATTTGCTATGATGGTTTTTTTTTTTTATTATACTTAATGGATTATTATTAAATTTGTTTGATGGATATATTTTCATTTATAATATTAATTGTTTACTGAATTTTTTTGTCGAGTGGTGTATAATAGCTAGTGGATTTCTTAGTACATTTAAAAGGCTATTGGGATATGAGTAGGGATATTTGTGAAATAATAATTTAAATTGAAATATAAAATATGGAACAAGTTTAGTGACAAATTTTTTTTGTCATTTGTACTTTTTATTATGACAAAGTGATTATTTGTCGCTAATAAATATTTTTTGTGACAAAATTTATTTCAGTTTATATATGAAAGATTTTATTGATTTTGTTGTTTGGTGACTAAAAATTTCGTTACATATATATATTTTTGCCATGAAATATATTTCGTCACCCATGTATGACGTTTGGAGACGACAAATTTCGTCAACTTTACATCTTACTGTGACGAAATTATTTCCTTATTAATGATCAACATCTGTGACAAATTTATTCGTCAACTAAAGTTATAAATGTGGTACTGAATAACTATTTGGTGACGAAAATAAGAATTTTTGGTGAGAAAATATTGTTTTATTGGTGACAAAAAATTTCGTCACTGAAGTAATTTCATTGGTGACGAAATTATTTTTCGTCACGATGCTTTTTAGTGACAAACATTCAATGACGAAGCCGGTGACGAAAATATTTCCTCACAAATATCTTTGGTGACGAAATTAGCTCTTTGGAGACAAAAAAAATTCGTCATTTAAGACCCAATTTCTTGTAGTAGCTCACTGTTTAATATATGTATGTAGGTGATCAACCACTAGATCAATCTTAGCGGCGTAGACCCGATCCCGTTTTGTCAAGCCAACTATTGGGCCTCACCACAAGGTTCCGAACCGACTTGTGTCAAGGCTTTTGGGTTTTTCTAATTTGCCCGCTTGTGACTATGATCGTATGTTATGAAGTTTTTGTTTCAGACTTTTGTTTTGACTATTTGGTTATTGGGAGTTAACTCCTTAACCTATGTTTTAGTTTGTACATAAATGTGACATGGACTTATGTGACTATCTGAATATATCATATAAGGTTTGTTTGTTCATGTAAGTCCACACAGCTCAGTGGACGATATATCATGTTATTTATTGGCTTTTGTTGACCCCTATTGTTGTATTACTATTAAGCAGGCCTTTGGTAATTATGGTTTACTGACCGGTTACGAAACTAAACCTAGAGGAGCGGATTTGGATTGTGACAGTCATCTACATAAACCAACAAGATGATACACTGTCCCGTAGAATTACGCTTGATAAAAGCAAGTATGATCTGAATGGCACTGAACAAAACCCATGGAAATGATAACAGAATTGAAGCGACCAAACCATGCTCATGGATGTTGTTTTAGACCATATAGTGATTTGCGTAATCGACACACTTTCCTTGAATAATCCTCCTCAGCCTGAAAACCAGGTGGAGGATCCATATAAATCTTTTCAAGTAGATCCCCATGAAGGAACGCATTCTTAATGTCAAGCTGATGAAGAGGCCAAGAATATGATGCTGCAAGAGAGAGGAGGAGACACACAAAAGTAAGCTTGGCAACAGGGGCAAAGGTGGCTGCAAAATTCTTGCCAGGATTCTATGTGAAACCTTTGGCCACCAAGCAGGCCCTGTAATAGTCAAATGAGCCATCTACAAGATACTTGATAGTGAATACCCACTTGCAACTAACAGTGATTTCCTCAAGAGGTAAAGGTACAAGATCACAAGTATGGTTCTATTCTAAGGTTGCCATCTCAGTCTACATAGCCACTACCCATTTGGATTCTGAATGGCCTCTGACATAGAACAAGGAATAGGCTCCGAGTTAAGTTTGCCAAGGAAAGAGAGATAAGAGTTTGAAACCCTATCATAGGAAAGATATTGAGAAATAGGATGATTAGTACTACTCAAATAACTCAACCAAGCTGGAGGGTATCAAGCCCGAGGTGGGTTACGACAAGGAGGTAGAGGAGAGGGAGGAGATGGATAAGAGGTACCTTACCCAGAGATCGAAGAGGCGGTAGGGAGCAGTTGAAAGCATAGGCGACGAGAGTATACCTGCAATGGGGGACTGAAATGAAGGGAAGGGTGAGGAGAATGAAGGGGAACAACCTTAACCTCAACCTCAACCTTAACCTCATCCAAAATTGGCACCGGACGAATACTAGAAGAAACGGGTGTAGAGCTTGCAAAAGAGGGTTAGTACCAAAGTATGGAACATCTTCACAAAAAGTAACATCCAAAGTTTGATGAAAATGATGAGACACGGGATTATAGCATGTATACCCCTTGGATATGGAAGAGTACCCTAAGAAAATACACCAAATGAACTTGTCATCTAATTTAGTGCAAGTGGAAACAAAATAGGTACACCCAAAGACACGAGGTAATATAGGAAACATAGTTGTAATGGGCATAAGAATATGGAATGGAGAAAGACTGAACAACACACAACTGGGTGTCCTATTAATGAGGTAAACAGTAGTGAGGACAACCATCTACCAATAAGATTTGGGAACATGTATTCCCCGAAGGAGACAATGGATAACAGACATAATGTGACGGTTTTTGCATTCAGTAACACTAATTTGTTCAGGGGTCCGAGGACAAGTAAGTTGTTGAAGAATACCAGCTTGATAACGATGGGAACAAAAATTCATTAGAAATATATTCCCCACCATTATTAGAATGAATATTCCGACAAATTGTCCAAAATTGAGTTTTAATCATTTTGTAAAAACTGAACAAAAATGGAGAACACTTTGGACTTACGATGAAGAAGATAGACCCATGTGCACCGAGTGTAATCATCAATAAAGGTTACATAACATCTATAACCAAAAAAAGCAGTAACCGGTGAAGGCCCCCATACATCAGAATGTATAAGGTCAAAGGCAGTAGGAGGACAAGTCATGTGAGGGATATAACTAGTATGAGTATGTTTAGACAACTCACAAATCACGCAATGAAATTTAAAATCTTTGCAAGCTTTATTAAAATGAGGAAAAAAACTGACATAAATACTGAAAATTAACATGACCTATACGAGCATGCCAAAGTTCTAAAGTTTGAATATTAAGAACACAAGACAAAGACGCAAGCAAAACAGAGGCTTGCAAACTAGCTAAATAAGAAGGAGAAGGCTCGTCCGGTAGGTCTCAAAAGTAGTAAAGCCCATCACGCTCATAACCCTTGCTAAAAATCCTCTTTGAACTCAGGTCCTGTAAAAGACAAGAAGAGGGTCAGAAGATGACAACGCAATTAAACTTTTTGGCAAGATGACTAACAGATAAGAGATTATATACAAAATTGGGGATATGTAAAACAGATGATAAAGTAAGGGTAGGAGATAAAGACACGGCACACTTATGATGAACAAAAGTTAAAGAACCATCAGCGAGGCAAACAAATTGGGCTATGGTATTAGGGATTGGAGAAGAAAGAAAGAAAAACTCACTTTTCTTATGATCATTAGACCCAGAATCCAAAACTCATGTCACGACCCAAACCTGCTCCTATAGGTTTAGCGTCGTAACCGACTAGTAATCCTTGGATTGCTGAAGGCCTCTTAACAATTAGTCTTGTAATTAGGGGCTGCAGAAGTAAATACATAAAATATACATAGTCTATTGAGCTGTGCAGACATACATGGGATTGATAATATTAAACTTTTATAAACATACGAGTGACGTCATAGGTACAGCATTTACACGTCACTTCATGTACATAAAAAAGAAAATTTGTTCATAGAGCAAAAGGAGCAGTCTTATACATCCATATTAACACAGCCACAAAACATGACTTGATATGGAACCTCCTTGTGAGGTGCAAAAGTTGGCTGACAAACATAAAAGAAAATGCTTCAGGCATCATCTTAAGCCTTATCTCGAGCCTGCTCACCTACAAACATAACAATAAATAGTGAGCGAAGGCTCAGTGAATAATAACAAAGTAAAGGGGTGAATGAATGATGTCCCATAACTATATTTGAAACCAAAGTTCACAGTCGTAATCTCATTCTGAACATGTATACAAAGATCAGAGTTCATGCTTAATCTTACTTGGTGCATCCATTAGCGCTGACAGATCACATACAAAGTATTTAAATCATACTTGTCAATTCTATAGAAGAACCTCCGGCTGGGTAAGGATAACTTGTCAGTTTCACAAAAAACCCTCCGGACTGGGAACGGATAACTTGTCAGTTCCACCTAGGAACCTCCAGCCGGGTACAATTAGCTTGTCAGTTCCATAAGGAGCCTCCAGTACCGGGAACTTGTAACATACTTGAATCATAGCATTACTTGAATCATAACATAATGTCATAAGTGCTTGTTATGACATTTCATAGAACAAATCTTATTCCGTATACATAAAATAATTTACTTGAACATAGCTTTACTAAGTTATTACTCACTGTAGACACCCCATTTTTGACCGACCTTAAGACTCAGACGTCACCAACTGAGCGCTCGGTGATGTTGCATATTGTGCTCGTTCGGAGGTCGCGGAGTCTCGGCTGCGAGCTTTGCCTCCGGACTCCCGGACTCTTTTATGCTTTGCCTCGGTTTGCGAACCAGGTCCCGTTTTCTCCGTTTTCTCTTCCCGAAGGGAGGGAGAGATCTCGTAGATCATCTCTCAGTGGCCGTAGGCTACGTTTCGTGGTCGTAGGCCACTTTGCCCGTTTCGAAGCCCGGTTCCCGGTTTTCGGAGCCGTCGGCCGTGTGCCTCGGTTCGGGACCGCTTAACCACCTCCGTTTACTCCGGTTTTTGGCATACATCTTATTTACTCCCTTTGGAGGGACACTGTGGCTCGAGACACCGACTTCATGGTCAAACGCCACCTCCGGTGCTTAACAGTCAGTTTTCGGGGCCCTAGGCCGCGTGTTTTGGCCCCCGAACCTTCGTTTTGCATCGGTTTGGGTTCATTTTTGGTGGATACCTTATTTTCATTGTTAGGAAGCTCGTAGAAGGGTGGGAGGCCAGCAACTGTTCCGAGAGACCAGCTTTATTCCTTCATCGCTCTCCGTCACCCGTTTTCCATGCTAGAAAGCTGGTGGTGACCATTCCCGGGCCACTTTCTTTGGCCCTCAACCACATATTTGTGTTGTACACACCTGGGAGGCCATCAATATTTCATGGCCGGCCAGCAATTGTTCCTGACCCTTTTGAACCCCTCTAAAAAGTTGGTTTTTATCTCTCCTGGTTCACATTTTCAGGGTTTTGACCACATAGCTGTGTTGTGCACACATGGAAGGCCACCAATATGGGGTGGCCGGCCACTAATTCTCATTGACCCTTTTGACCCTGGCCGGCCGACCAGGGGAGGTGGCCGGCCGGCCAGCTGAACCCTCTGAACCTGGCCGGCCATGTTCCTCACACTTGGTTCCTTACAGCTGCACCCCTCTGTTTCCCCTCAAATTCTGTATCTGAGGGGGGTCTTTTGGGGGGGAAATTTGAATTTGATTTTCCCTCCCTTTCCTCTACTCCTCCCTCTATAAAACCAGACCCCCCAGCTCATTTTCAAGGGTTACAAAATTTGGTTTTGAGCTCTTGCATTCAATCTCCCTCTCTCTCTACTCCAAGCATCAAAACCCCTTAAGTCCTACACCATTTTACACTACAACCCATAGCACCACATCTCCACACTCCATTCCAGCAACTTAAGGCTGTTCTTCAGAGGTTAGGAGCACCATTTCTTGGACCAAAAGCTGTTGAAGACTTGAGCTACAAGGGTGAGTCCCATTTTCCCTCTTTCTTGCACTATTTTACTCTATATCTTAGCTCCTTGTGCTTACATTTTTGGGCTCCGACCCAAACTGGAAATAGTCTTATTTTGAGCTCATTTTCATGTTTGATTAAGGGCCTTTCTCTGTTTGAGGCCTTCTTCTCACCCTTTGTGTTTAAACTCTCTTTTAGGCCTATTTTTGCATGGTATTTTAGGCTTATTTGTGAGCTGTTTTGGACTTGGTCAAAAACTTTGAAATGTCTTTTTTTGAGCCCCTCCTAAACTTTGTTGAAGGGCTCTCCTCTGTTTGAGGGCAGCTGCTACCACTTGCCTCTTTATCCCTCTTTTAGGCCTTTTTCTTGCATGATGATTTAGCCTCAGTTGTGTTCATTTTCGAGACTTGATGTAAACTGTAAAGTACCATGTTTTGAGCCCCTCTTCAACTTTGTTGAAGGGCTCCTTGTCATTTGGGGCTAGCTGCTGTCTCTTGTCTCTATTCTCTCTTTTAGGGCCATTTTTGCATGATAGATTAGCCCTATTTGTGTTCATTTTTGAGACTTGTTATAAACTGGAAAAAGGCTTGTTTTGACATCATATTCATGTTTTATTAAGGGCATTTTCTTATTTGAGATCACATGCTTCCTTGAATGCATGATTGTCCCTTGTTTTGAGCCTTACACCTAAGCTCCAATTGCATGCTTTGTTTGGTCTTCTAGCCACTGGAATCCAATGGATTTGCAGTGGCTTTGATGCTATTTTGAGCCTCCAAATCAGAGGGGGGTGACCCCCTTTCACCTTGACTTGTTTGATGGTCATTTTGGCCTTCCAAAGGGACCCCTCTTTGCATACTTCTTAGCCACTTTTCAGGCCCAATTTGATGAGTTTTGGGACTACCATATTTGATTTCGAGAGTCGTTTTGGTCATGCTTCATGTCTATCTTGCATGTGCTTAATAATCCATTTGTATGCCCTCTAAAGGAGCCCCTCATTTGTGCATGTGTTGGTTGCATTTCCATGGTTATTTTGGCGTATTTTGGCATGTTTTATTCACTGATTTTTTCTGGTTTGGTGAGATTCCATATGCTTCATACACTTACCATGTAAATCATGTTTGCTAGTCGAAATTGCATGCTACTTTAGCCCATCTTCCTAGCACCTTTTGGCCATCCTTTGAACTAAGAAAGTTCATGTTTTGGGACTGCCTTGGTTCTGTCTTCATGCTTCATGACCAAATGATGCATGCTTTGTATAGCTACAAGTCAATGCATGTGCCTAGTTTTGTGTTTCGGGGCTCATCTCATGCATCGGGTGCCATGTATCCATGTTTCGGGATCATTTAGCATCATATTTTAGTGCTGAAATTCGCATGTTTGTATGCCATAGTCCATGCCTTGCCATGCTTTGGTAGAGTGGCATTCGTGCCTTAAGATCGGTCCTCAGTTCGCGTGCACGTGTGCATGCATCTCGAGTGTCTCATTTTCATCTAATGGCCACTGATGTGAGTGTGGCTGAGGCCCACTCATATTGGTATAAGTCCACTATGCATTGTGTATGCCATTCCGGTTCATAGCATTGTGTATGCTAGGTTGCATGTTAGAGCATCGCGTATGCCATGTTACATCGAGCATTGTGTATGCCATTTCATAGCATTGTGTATGCTAGGATGTATATTAGTTGCATTCACGCATGTCATGCATATTGCATTGTGTTTGGGATAGGAGTTAGCCCGAGCAAGGGAAACGAGGGACGTTTCGTACTCCGAGTGACGGAACGTGTCTCAATTCCCGGTCACCGACACTCCAGATTATCCATGATGGAGTCTCGGTCTTGTTGTGTTTGTATGTGCATTCATTTCACATTAAGTCGTGCAAATCGACTCCTCGGCCATCATGCATCGAGATGCGCGATTGGTGGCACGAGGATCGAGGACTACACTTCCTGAAGAGTAGTCAAGCATGCATATGTGAAAATACATTGCCATGCCCCTTTCCTGCTCTCTGTTGTAGCAAATCAGAAACCGGCAATCTCTTGGGACTTCGTGCAATATTCCGGGCTTAATCATAAACAGAGGCTAATCGGGGCATCGCAATGGATTTCCGCGCCAAGCAACCCGAACATGCATCATTCATCATTTGGAACAGAGCCGAGGCGGTCCATGGATTTGCGTGTCATTTATTGCTTTCCTAGATTGATTTGTTAATTAATTAGGATTTTGTACTTATTCGGACTGTAATTATTCATTTGGGACTGTATATTATTTATTTGGACCCTCCGAGCGAGGGCAATGTTGTAATAAGTGTGCGTGCGTGTGATGTATGTCTTTCAACCCCACGTCTTTCTCCCTTTTATTTACCGGCTTATGATGGTTAGATTAGGGCATATTTCAATTAGCATACAGTATGATAGCATGTTTGCATTCATTCATCAGTTTTGCATGCACCGGGCTCAGTGCATCATACTAACTGCATTTGTATTTCAATTTCAAGTTGAATACTTGTTAGCTGTTGCATCTCATATGCCATGTTTAGAATAGCCGAGCCTGCTATAGTTGCATTTTTGCATGTGTTGCATTAGGCATTTCTGTATAGTTAGGATCATGCATGATTTCTAATCAGCTTCTGTTTTGGCTTGGAGTACTCGGTAAGTTTTTATGCTTTAGCATCCTTGCATGTGTGTGAGTGACTGCCATGATAGCATGCTTACCATGAGGCTATGTGCTTACGTGATATTCCTGATTGAATGCCTGTGGGTGAAGGTTGGGTTATTTGGATTGGAACAATGCATTGACTGAGAGTTTTAAGCCCACTAGATAGTGGCAAAACCATCTTTCCTAAAGCCCACCCGAGGGTGGCAAAACTTGCATTTTAAGCCTACTTGTGAGTAGCAAACCATCTTTAAAAAACAAACATGAAATGTTTTGTTCCAATTCAGGCGACCTGGTCTATACTTGTATGTTGTGCACATCACATAGTAAATCTAGGCTAATAACCGGAATAAGGACGCATAATGTTTTCAAAACTAGATATCATGGTTAGTAGAGGCCGATCTTTGATCGGGCGAACGGGGGTGCTCACGAAGTGACCTTCCCCAATCGTACCCAAGTTCCCGAGCCGAGGCAACTTTGGTGATGACGGACATGTGGCCTTAGGCACGAGTCAGGGTTTCCTAAATTTCCCAAAATAAAATATTTAGGTGGCGACTCTGTATCTGGCAAAGCAGTCCATGTTTGGCACTTCTTTCAAAAAATCTGTTTTCTCAAAACGATTTGCCGGATTTGGACTCTTTGGTTCAGATTAAGGACCGTGACAATTTGAGTCCGAACTGTAGTGAGCCCAAAATGAACAGAACGGGACATCATTCCTCCCGGGGCGTTCGGGGACGTCTACAGTTTCTGGCGACTCTGCTGGGGATTTAGAGAGCTTGACTCGAACTCATGATATCTTGTTTTGATTACACTTATGCGTTTCTTTGCATTGCATGTGCATTGGTGCGCCTAGGACACCGTGTTTGCCATCTGCTATTCCTGAGCGGTTTGCTAGAGGCTGCGTGCCATAAGGCTTACCGGTTACAGGCTCTGCCAGTATGGGAACACAAACCCCGATTTTACCGGGGCACCCTTTTGACCATTCGACCTAGTGCATATTCGGATCCGTAGTGACCATTCCAAACTAGGACAGGTTACTTACCTAATATAGGTTGTTTGAAACCGTTGCGTGCGTAGTGAAACCCTAGCTCCTGACAAAATAGGATAGGGAAACCTTACCCCAACATAGGGGTGTTTTGGCTCTCACTTATCTGCTATGTGCTTTTAGAGTGTGTCTCTACAGGGAAATGCATGTATCAGTTTATGAGTTTGGGCATCAGGCCTGCGGGCATCAGTCAGTGTTTGAGAATCAGTTATCTGTGGGTACCAGATTCAGTTTTCGGGGACAGTGATTCGGTGATAATGATCAGTGTTTGAGGACAGTGTATATTCAGCTTATCGACCGTGTGTTGTTATGCCCAGCTGTGTGTTGTGCATTTATTTTAAGCTGTTATACTATTCGTTTATCTGGTTATTTATTTCCTTATTGCTTTATTTATCTTTTTGCTAGGACAGTTTTAGCACAATTGCTTCCGACCTAGCAGATATTCCCCAAGCACTTTGGACAAGAGGTCGTCAGCTCAATCGATCTGAGGATCTGGTTGACGGACAGCCAGTGTTTCATTCTCTACCCCCGGTTGTTAGACGGAGGACGAGAAAGCGTAGTGTGTCTGAACAGAGATTACCAGAGCAGTGGTCTACCCTAGCAGTGAACAGTCGGACTGAGGTTTCGGTTTCTGCCATAGAGATACACATACCAGTCAGTTAGCAAGATCAGCAAGATATGGCCGGGATGGAAGAAATGATGCGACAGCTCCAAGAGAGCATGAAGCAAATGCAGGAGGATACTGTCCGCCAAGCGGAGTTCTCTAAACAGCAGGCCACAATCATGGCCCAGCAGGCCAAGCTCATCACTAGACTGCAACAGCAGAACGCAGCATCCGCCTTACATCTAGTTCCTCCTCCACCAGGGGTCCCGTTACCCGAGCAAACACCAACTGTCCAGAATGTCCCGCCAAATATCCAAAACACCTTGCCAAATGTCTAGAACATCTAGGAGGACACAGACCTTCCAACAGGGCCAGCTCCGCTCCCACTTCTGCCTCAACTGTCCAAGACACATACACCAGTCAACCACCCGGACTCTCCCTTCGAGTTCGAAGTAGACCCTACAGCACTGAAATTAAGCAAGCTCAAGAAGCTATTCAAAAAATCCCAGGGGGTAAAGGCTATCCCGGATATCAAGGACGGATATACCGATGTGGCCGTGACATTACCGGATAGATTCAAAATGCCGCAGATTGATCGTTTCGATGGATCTAGTGATCCCATGGTCCACCTCCGGCTATTCTCAGATATATTACGGCCAATGGGCCTCAGCAGACCCCAGAAGCTTTCGCTATTCGGCCGGACCCTGTCAGGTGTGGCCGCCATCTGGTATGCGAAGTTGGAGGATGATGTCAAGCGGAGTTGGGATGAAATGGCCGAGGCCTTTGTTGCGCAATACTCTTACAACACCCAAATTGAGATTACAACTCGTGATCTCGAAACAACAAGGTAGGAGCCCAAAGAGAGTTTCTCGGATTTTATGACCCGGTGGAGGGCTCGATGATGACTTTAAGACCCACCGATAAGGACCAGATCAGGATGATTGTGCGCAATCTCCAGCCAAAACTGATGCAAAAAATGATTGTGCTCCCCTTCCCCACCTTTTCGGATCTGCACGAGATGGGAGTACAAATTGAAGATGCAATGAAACAGGGTCTGATTGACCAAGACAGGGAGAAACCCCGGAGAACCTTTAACCGCAATAACAATGCAGGCCCGAGTGGCGCTGCAACTGCAAGAGCTTCAGAGGTAAGCATGGTCGCCACCATTCCCCCTCCCCTTCCAAGACCTATGGCAGCCACGCCTTTCTCCAGTACATCCGGAAGCAATCCACAAACCACCCGATACCAACCCAGAGGCCAAAGAACTTTCACCCCACTGTACATGTCTCTGTCAAAGGCTCTAGGGGTCTTAATTAGAAAAAGGCATCTAAAACCCTTGGAGCCAAGGCCGTTGCCAAACCCACTCCCCCCCACTCACAACCTGGCCAAATATTGCGCATATCACCAGCAGCACGGTCACGACACCGACCAATGCTTCAGATTGCGTCACGAGATTCAGGATCTCGTTGACAAACAGGTGATTGTGCCACCAGAAAGACCCAATGTTATAACCAACCCACTCCCTACACACAACCAAGCTCCACCTCCCAAAAGAATCAACTTTATCCAAACTGGGGTCGTGTCTTACGATCCTAGCATCTATATCACTCCTTCCCATCTACCTAAGCTGGGGGTGATCCTTCCCGACTGCACTGACTTTTTGTGCATGCTGGACATCTTTACAACCCAACCTAAGCCGATGGTGGTGGCTGGCGAAGATAGCGCAGCAGAGATTGCAGAGGAGGATGGAATGGTTGAGTCAGGGTTTAAGCAGTCTGGGAATTTTGCTGGGGAAGCCTACGACCCGAGTGAGTACATTCTGTCAGCAGGCCAGCTTGAGCCAAGTATAGAATTGCCAGAAAGAGCAGAACTGTCTGTGATCCGGGGGGATAGATTTGAGCAGGGGATGGATGATTTGATGGCCGTAGAAGAGGGCTTTGCCAACCTGCAGTTTTTTGATGACCAAGAATCAGGGGGCGCGGTAATCAACTGGTTTGATTATGAGGAATCGGCAGAGGCCACTGGATGGCTGGATGATCAACCGGATGTGGTGGAAGAGTTCCAACCAGAACAAGGCCCGGTAGGGGCGAGGGTATCAGTTGTGGCTGGAAGGGCCGAAAGTCAGAGTATATTGCCGGAGAGCGCCGGTACAAAGAATTTCGCTCAGAACAGGGGCATTGTGAATGCAGAGAAAGCTGAACAACAAACTGCGCTAACGTAGGTGGGACAAGAAAAGATTTGGGATTCTGAGAGGATCCGGAAAGCCAAAACCCATGAAGGGATTGAAAGTGTTGCAGGCACGAAGACAGAAGATGCTGCAAGCATGTAGGCTGAAAGTACTGCGGGTACAATCACGCCGGAGCCAGACAGATGTTTGTTGGCTGCTCACGGGATGTGGTGGGAAGACGATGATTTATGTCTTGCCCACATAGACGAGGATTGGGGAAGCAATCAACCAGATGACACCTGGTATCTCAATGAGATTGATCACATGACAAGAAGCGGGCGGTATTTCAAGCCCCCGCACCTAGACCAACCCGAGGCATCTAGGAAGGACAAGGAAACTGAAAAACAGAAAGAGAAGCAGATTGAAGAGGAAGCTGTACTGAAGTAGCTAAAAAAGATACAAGCAGACATCTCCATCTGGGGACTGCTTATGGCGTCACGAGTGCACAGACAGGCTGTCCTATCTGCTATGGACAAAGCTAAACTCTCAATAGATACTACACCAGAGCAGTTGGTTGGACTGGTCTTTCCGGGAGGAGGTTCCCCGACGCTAACCTTTTCAGACAAAGAACTGCCGCCTGAGGGTGCAAATCATAACAAACCCCTCTACATCTCTGTGGAATGTAGAGACAAGTGGGTGCCAGTGGTTCTTGTCGACACGGGATCCGCCATTAATGTGTGCCCGTCAAGGACAGCATATGCAATCGGGTTAAAGCCCGCGGACTTTGTGCCGACTACTCAAGTGATCAGAGCCTATGATAACACCAGCAGGGAGGTGATGGGGACTGTCAAAATTCAGACCCAGGTTGGTCCAGGACAACACAACATTGAATTCCATGTCTTGGACGTTCCCGCAACCTTTAATCTACTCTTGGGGCGACCGTGGTTGCACCAAGTGAAGGCAGTCTCTTCCACTTTGCATCAAATGTTGAAGTACCCTCACGGGAAGGGTGTGGCCATTGTTTTCGGGAATTCATCAATCCATCCACCGCCAGAAGTGTCTACACCAGTCTTGGAAATCGAGCACGGCACGGAGGATGTGTTCTTATCAAGGTTTACTTTGGCTGAGGCTCGGGTTGTGCAGAATATCATGGCTGTTAATGAGGGAGTGTACGTCAGTGCTCAATCTGTCTACCTCATGAACAAGCTACAACACATCCCCGGGATGGGATTGGGAAGGAGAGGCCGGAAGGGCGTCGCAGCATTGACCGAAGTGCCACACAACCCTCATACCTTTGGATTGGGTTATCAGCCCACCAAAGAGGATTGGTTAAGGAAGGGAAAAGAAATGGCTGGGAGAGCCAGAGCAAAGAAGGCGGGGAAGCCTTTTGACTTAATGCATAGGCCCATTCAGGGTACCCTAAACGGACGCTTCGTCCGGGAGGGGGAGGACTTTCCGTTTTGTGGCTTCCCCGAGCCGTGGCTGAACGCGGAGAGGAAGCGCGTGCCGGGTTTCGAGATTTTCTTTGACTTACAACTACCCGGGGATGACGTTGCCGAAGAGCAGACAGACCCATCAGCTGAGGTTGAGCAGTGTAGGGCAGTGGATTCCGAGGGCGCTGAAATCGAAATGGGGGTAGCACTGGCATGTCTACTTTCAGATCCTCCGATCGACCATAAGTGCTGGGGGGATAACTTCTCGGTTTCCATGATTGGGGATGAAATGGCTGCGGGCCTACCAGCAACTATTTTGGATGCATCTATCGTACCCTCCCTCACTTGGCAATACGAAGAGGGATTTTTGTCCAGCAGTACCGGGTCAGGTAATGAGCCGGAATCTGATTCCACCGAGTCTTGTGAGTCGGAATCAAGTTCCAGCTCGACTGAGTCTGAGTCTGGTAATCCTGGGGATGATAACCCGGATGCCACAGTCTTGTCCAGGTCGTCTTTTTCTTTCTCTTTCGAGTCTGTTGTAACCGAGGAATCGGACGATTTGGATGTGCTTAATGAGAATCAAGTAGCTGTGGTTTCTGAGTACTTTTCTGTGCCCTTGATTTATTGCATTAACTCAGACTTTCAAAATTTTGATGAAAACGACGAGGAAGAAATTCCTCCGGTTTTGCAGCGCTTAATTGAACAAGGGCAGGAGAGATTTGTTAAACCCCTAATGGATGAAATCACTACTATGAATATTGGTACTGAGGAGGACCCGCGGCTGGTCCAGATCGGGTCCACGTTGTCTTCGGAGGAACGCGAGCGCTTAGTCGCTTTATTAAAAGATTTCAAAGATGTTTTCGCGTGGTCCTACGAAGACATGCCTGGGATCGATCCTGAGATTATACAGCACCGGATCCCTCTTGATCCCGAGGCCCGACCCGTCAAACAGAAACTCAGGAGGATCCGCCCGGATTGGGCTCTCAAGATCAAAGAAGAGGTCACCAAGCAAATCGACGCAGGCTTCCTGCTGGTATCCGAATACCCGACTTGGTTGGCCAACATCGTTCCAGTGCCGAAGAAAGATGGCAGGATCCGGATATGCGTGGATTTCAGGGATTTGAACAGAGCCAATCCGAAGGATGACTTTCCCTTACCGCATATTGATGAGTTAGTGGACTTCACGGCAGGGCATGCTTTGCTCCCATTCATGGATGGCTTCTCAGGGTACAACCAGATAGTGATGGCACCTGAAGACCGGGAAAAGACTGCATTCACCACCCTGTGGGGGACGTACTGCTACAGAGTGATGCCGTTTGGGTTAAAGAATGCTGGAGCTACTTATCAACGGGCCGCGACCACGATATTGCACAACATGATCCACAAAGAGGTTGAGGTGTACGTGGACGACATGATTGTCAAGTCCAAAGAGAGAGAGGGCCACTACACCGCCTTGCAAAAGTTCTTTCAAAGGATCAGAGAATTCCGGTTGCGGCTGAATCCTCAGAAATGTACGTTCGGTGCTACAGCGGGAAAAATGCTGGGGTTTCTGATTACACAGAGAGGCATCGAAGTCGACCCTTCCAAAATCAAGGCCATTTTGGAAATGCCACCACCAAGGACTGAAAAGGAAGTGCGAGGCTTTCTGGGTAAAGTGCAATTCATAAGATGGTTTATCTCAAAATTAACCTTGACTTGTGAACCACTTTTTGGCCTCCTAAAGAAAGGAAAGAAATTCCAATGGGACGGCCGATACCAAGCTGCTTTTGAACAGATCAAGGAATACTTACAGAACCCACCCGTGTTGTCACCACCAGAGCTGGGGAAACCGTTGATATTGTACCTTTCAGTGACTGAGACTACAATGGGCTGCATGCTCGCGCAAGAATCAGAGGACAAAGTGGAGAAAGCCATCTACTATCTGAGCAAGAAGATGCTAGAGTATGAGACTCGCTACACACCGTTGGAGAAGGCTTGCTTAGCTTTGGTATGGGCTACCAGGAAGCTGCGGCACTACCTGTTAGCGCACTCTGTAATGTTGGTTTCACGACTCGATCCCATCAAATATCTTTTCGAGAAACCAGCACTTATGGGTAGGCTAGCTCGTTGGTTGCTGTTGCTCTCCGAATTCGATCTAAAATATGTGACACACAAGTTAGTCAAGGGAAGAGCAGTGGCAGAATTCTTAGCCGATCATCCAGTGGAAGGGGGTGAAGCAGTCGAGTACTTATTCCCAGATGAAGCCATTTTACACATCGACGATGAAACTTGGACGATGTACTTTGACGGAGCGTCAAATCAGTACGGGTATGGGATAGGAGTGTTGCTGATAGCACCTGACAAGTCCCGTATCCCTCTAGCCTTCAAACTCCGGTTCAAAGTCTCGAACAACGAAGCAGAATATGAGGCATGCATTGCCGGTCTAGAAGCAGCCCTGGAACTAGGGGCAAGACGGTTGGACGTCATCGGGGACTCAAACCTTGTTGTGTCTCAAGCAAAAGGAGACTGGAAAGTTAAAGAAGAAAAGATGATGATGTATCACCAGACCTTGGATTTGTTAATTCCTCGGTTTGAGAAGCTAAACTTTGATCATCTACTACGAGAGAACAACAGGTTCGCAGATTCTTTAGCAACTCTATCTTCCATGATAGACATCCCATTCGGAGTCCGGATGCGTCCAGTCATCATTGACCAGAAATTCGCACCAGCCTACGAGTCGATTGCTGCTATAGATGAGGTTCAGGACGAAAACCCCTGGTATTACGACATTTGGAATTTCTTGGAGAAGGAAGCATACCCGCCAGGGGTAAATGCCAAGGATAAAAGGGCAATCAGAAGAATGGCTGTTCAGTTCATCATATGTGGGGGTAAGCTGTATAAGAGAGGTCATCTGGGAATGCATAAGTTGTGTGTCGATGCCGAAGAATCAAAGCGTCTAATGGAAGCTATCCACGGAGGGGAATGCGGTGCGCATATGAACGGAGTAATGCTAGCACGGAAGATCCTCAGACAGGGTTACTACTGGTCCACCATAGATGAGGACTATATTGGTTTTGTTCGGCGATGCCACAAATATCAAATTCATGCAAATCGCATGAACATTCCATCGTCGAAGCTGTACAATATGACTTCGCCATGGCCATTTTCAGTCTGGGGAATTGATGTGATCGGGGCTGTCACTCCGAAGGGGTCAAACGGGCATGAGTTCATCCTGGTCGCGATAGATTACTTCACAAAGTGGGTCGAGGCCCAATCCTATGCAGTGTTGAAGGCTTCACATGTTGCAAAGTTTATCAAAAACAACATCATCTGTCACTACGGAGTCCCAAACGAGATAATTTCAGATAACGGTTCCCACTTCAAGAAGGAAGTGATTGACTTGTTGGAAAAATACAACGTGGCTTTTCATAAGTCATCTACCTATCGGCCACAAACCAATGGAGCGGTCGAGGCCGCCAACAAGAATATCAAACACATACTGTAGAAGATATTGGAAACCTACCGGGATTGGCCAGATAAGCTGCCATTCGCTCTGTGGGGCTACCGGACTTCAATCAGAACTTCTACTGGGGCGACTCTGTATTCACTGGTTTATGGGATGGAGGCCGTTCTACCTATTGAAATTGAGGTTCCGTCTTTGCGAGTGTTGGCTGAGTGTCAAATAGCCAAAACAGATTGGCAGCAGAGCAGGTTTGAGGAACTCATGCTCTTTGATGAAAGAAGACTGAAAGCACTGTACCATGTTCAAGGCTATCAGCGCAGAATTGCCCAGGCTTTCAACAAGAAGGTTAAGTCCAGGAATCTAAAGGAAGGAGATTTGGTGCTCAAGGACAACCGAGCTCCCATCCACGACCCAAGGGGCAAGTTCAGACCTAATTGGACTGGTCTCTACATCATTAAGTCTATCTGGTTAGGTGGAGCTGTGGTTCTGATGGATCTAGATGGCTTAGAGTTCTCACAACCGATCAACATGGACAAGTTGAAGAAATATTATCCCTGAGAGGCTCGCTAGGCCGAAAACCCGAAAGGGCGACCTAGGCAAAACTCAGAGCACGAAAAATTTGAAATTATAAAAACTGAGCTCGCAAGGTTGAAAACCCGCAAAGGGGCGGCCTTGGCAAAAGTTAGAGCGTAAAAGGAGAGTGAAAATACCCAAGTGAACCCGAGCCTGAACTACGTAAGGCTTGATTCCCATCTTTGGGATACATAGGCAACTTCATCCTGAAGTTCAGCCATAAAACTTTTCCCCGATCAACTTTGTCCATTTTGATCATCTCAGTCATCTTTGTCTATCAGCATTCATTGTAATCTCCGGTACAGTGCTTTTCAAGACTAGGGGCAACTTTCCGTTGCCATGAAGTGCCGCGGTGCTATTCAAACTAGGGGCAACTTTCCAGTTGCAGGAATCCGGGGTTGTGCATCTCAGTGACAGATCTCAGGCGTGTCCAGTTCTGATCCATATCGAAAATGGTTTTGAAAAGTTTTAATAAAAGTTGACTTTGTTTAAATTAATCTTTTTACAACTAAGACCATTTTTGGACCAAAGCGGAAAATTTTCAGTACCCACAACCTTCAATTTCATTGATTTCAAAACAGAGTTCTCCTGCTCTTGCATACAATTGAAGTTGTTTTTTATTACATTCATAAAGAAAACTTGAAAGTACTAGTAAATCAATAAATCCGGGGCATAGATAAGTCAGGTGTCCCTGCGCCCCCTCCCAGAGCTGGTCGAAGCCTCTGATGCCAAGCTGGGTCCAATCTGCGCCTCTTCATTGAGCCAATCCAAGCACTCGTCAGACAAAGTGCAACTGGAAGTGGAAGCAGGGGCTAGGAGCTCTCTAGTCCTCCAGGCTGTGGCATACCGGGCAAGCTGTGTGTGCGCCTCGGACCGAGAATGTGGCAGGATACTCTATCCCTTCCGGCAGGCAAGTCTGATCATGACCGAACTGACGCAGGAATCGGAATGGAAAGTAGAACACACAGTGGGTCAGACCAATCAACTGGATCCCGGTCTGCCGGGATATGCTATAACTCATTGCCGGGAGATTGAGCCAAGGACAGCGCCAAGCGATGCGATCTGTAGATAAATTGCACATCCAGTCAAACCACCACCCTTTATCGGGGGCATCGATTAGGCGCTGTCGAAAGAAGTAGCCACGAGCTGAGTAGGCTGGGCAAGAGTCCATGACCTGCAATTTATGCATCAACCATACCTGGGGAGGGATGAAAAATGAGAGAATAAAGAATAGAGAGATGTACGATGAGAGAAAAGTAAGAAAAGGGTTTTGTGAGAAAAACCAAGCCTGAGGGCCGAGTGATGTGAGCAATATATATGTGAGATTGGGTGGGAAACATTACCTGCAGCAGTAGTGGACTCCCCGCGAATCTGGTCGTCTCCCGGCGATAGAAAGCATCCAAGCCCATCAGTGTCTCGGCCAATGTCATGGCGATGCCGCTTTTTCCTTCCTTCAAGCCTTGAGCAACTTCAATCAGATGAATGCTAGATCCACTGAAGCCTGGGGCAAGCAGAAAGTGAGATAGCACGCACAAACAAAGGGCGTGCTGACGAAAACCTTGCCAATGATGGTTGCCGTGGTCACCGGCGTCAGAAAAGCGATGAATCAAGCCGAGGATGTCCAGTTCCCCGTCGCAGATCAGAGACCGAGCATCATGCATGGTGAGTCCACACATCCGCCCTAAAGCTTGGGCATGGCCGAAGCGAGACTGAGGCAAAATCTCTTCATGGCGTTCAGATTCCATTAAAACTTGAAAATCTTCGAAAGTTGGACATACCTCTTGCCCGCCGAAGCTAAACACATGTGTCACCGGGTTCCAAAACCTCGCCGCGGCATGAAGGAAGGGAAGGTGCAGCGGAGTACGGCTCAGCGTGAATAGTGCATTCAAGCCGAAACCCCGGAAGTTCAACTTTTCCGAGCCATCTAGAGAAGCAATCCAAGCCGTGAGATTTTCAACGAGAAACGCCTCCATTTTGATGCAAAACTGAGATGAAGTGAATCAACCACGGGGCTAAAGCTTTTTAAAGAGGATAAGGCACTGTTCGGGGGACACGTGTCAGAAATTTGGTGGTTGCTGACCTAGGTGGCCGGCCGGCCACCTTTTCTAGCAGGCCGGCCACCCCTCTCCCCTCCAATGCAAAAATTTGGCCGGCCAATTCTGAAAGGTGGCCGGCCATGCTCCCAAGTGTGTCTCTGGTCCAGTTTTACCCTCTGGAAGGAAGTTTCTAGCATTTCCATGCATCGGGAGTGTCAAAGGCCTCCATTTCCCTCAGTTTCGGACGCGTTCCGTCACCCAGATCGTCCGAAGTGCAGTTTGTTCATAGAGTTGTTGTTGTCTTGCTTATCGAGTTGTTGTTTTGCTTATCGAGTTGTTAAGTTTTGTCGAGCTGTCAAGTTTCGTACATCGAGTTGTTACTATTGTTTAAACAATTTTGTTGTGCCTTACTTATCGAGTCATCAACTTTGTTGTGTTTTGCTTATCGAGTTGTAAACTTGCTAAGGTTTTGTTATTTCTTAGTAAGTTAAGTTGTTTAGTTTGTTGCGTCGGTTCACTACCTGACTTGGAAAATACACAATGCACATATCCATTCAATCTCATTTTGGTGCAAAAGATGCGATGCGATACTAAAAATAAAACACAACACTTTTTCAAAAGCTGTTTCATTCCATCATCATTCTTTTGTTACAACATTTTACAACAAGGGTACAAGTTTTACAGAAAATGAAACTGCCTAACAATATAGCAATGTGCTATAACTACTAGTAAAAAGGTAAATAAAGCAGGGAACAACTGCATCGATGCTCTCAAGAGCAGGAATAAGAGGCCCTCTTCGTCCTCTTCTGCGGAACAGACTCTGCGCCATAATCACCACCATCATCGTCTGAGTCGGAGCCGCCATCCTCGGAACCCTCCTCAGCCTCGTCTCCACTACCGGAGCCAGGATCGGAGCCACCCTCTCTGTCAGCAGATGTCTCTGACTGGGGATCTGCAGCCTCCTCTTCCTCCTCACTGGGCTCCTCCTCTATGATGCGCGCCCTGCGTCCGCCTCGTCCGCGAGACGACTCCCCTCTCCCAGCCCCTCGAGAAGGCCTAGATGGCCCAGATCCTCGGGAAGCCTAGATGGCCCGGCCTGTGACTGAGCATACACCGGAGGCATCTGAAAATGAAGAATGCAATTTGAATACATCAGCCAAAACATGTACAGATGAAAGCAAACCACACAGAGTAGGTGTATGCAGCTATAGTGCATGAATGTGGTATGTGTCAGATGTGCTCTACACAGGCAGCCTATCAATGCAGTAAGATGTTCAGGATCAACATGTCATCAGAAGTATGATAAATACAAGAAAACTAAAGGGTACCTGGAAACCCATGATGGACAACTGCGCCTCCCTCCGCAGGACCATGCCCTCAAGTGAGGCTACCATCTCAAGCACCTCGTCCATGTACTCCCGGGGTGGCTGCAGATACGAGCTCAAGGCATCAATGAATAAACAAATGCCAAAGTATCTGTGTGATAAACGGAAAACAGTGGAACATACCGGTGGTGAGTCAGGGTCACTGACATATTCGGTGGCCAGCATCGGAGGCTCTATCGGAATCGAAATCGGGGAGGTAGTCCCGTACTGCCATCCCATCAACTCAGTCGGCATATTCTGGCCATCCAGGATGATGATGAGTCAGAGGAATCGGGGGAACCAATCCACCCCCACCTCTAGATGAGCCAGCCCTGCTGGTGGAAGGGCATCTGCAGTCCGAGCCCTGCTCGATGAGGGCATGCCAGCGGACCTCCTCGTCGGGGTACGGACTCCCGTCAGCGGAGGCATCAAGTAGGTGTGACGGTAGGTCGCATACTCCCCTGCTCCAGATGTAGGAAGGCATCAGTACCTTGCATAGCATCAATGACATTCTGGGGATAGAGCCTATCAGCGGTCCGCATATCGTCTGGAGGCGCTGAAGGAACGTCCTGCTCAGGGTATTCCCATACCTGACACAAGAAGCGATCCCCCAGAAACCAAGCCCTACCAACATGGCCCCTCGAATAGGATTCAATACCGAGAGGCACCCCATGCTCCGGCAAAATAGAATCGGAGGTCTCTACCCAAAGGCGCCCAAGGCTGCCATATGATCTGCGGATAATCAATGCATAAGCTGATCAGAAATTGTAAATGTGCAAGATTGGAAACATGAAGGAACTGAGAGTTTTGAAATACCTCCGATGACCGCACTGTGTCAAAGTACTGCCGTAAATAGAGAAGAGACTCTCGAGGTCTCGGCCGGTACTGGCCCTTGAATACGAGTGAATACGGGGTCGTGAGGGGCACCTCCACTATAAGCTCTGGAGCCAGCGTCGGGAAGTATGCGTAGACCCATAACTGTGAGAAACAGAGCAATAGCCATCAGAATACAGAATGCTGAGTGCAGAA